>JASPKZ010007526.1:0-267500 GCA_030220185.1 Diploptera punctata | reverse complement strand
AGATGGATAGGCAGTTACTATTTTATTCAAACGCGCCGTTTCACAGTAAGGGCATTAACGTTGCAGTTAAAACGAAACGTCAGAAGGATGACAAAGTTCACAAGCTTCATATTTCAGGCTTGAGGTTCTTTTATGTGCAATAAATCTACAACACCAAATAAGTGCTTTACTTTCCTTTCGAAGAAATCTATATTCCGGATTTTATGCTCTGAAAAAAATCAATCAACTCGGTCTGCCAGTGAATCTCGGAATCGGAGGAGACCATGGTAATCCAAGATGTCAGTCAGTAATTCTCAAATCAATTAGCTACTCGAAGAAAAGCTTTATCTCACATAGCCGGACCCGGGTTTTAAGTTCCGGTGCTGACCAAACTCTATGAGGTATTTCCTGGTTTCACTCTTACGTTGAGCCAAATGCTGGGACGCAATTGCATTACCAATGCCCATTTTAACATAGTCACCATTTAATATCATAATAAATAACTATAATTAACAGATGTTATAATACAATCTAATAATAATATAATGTAATATAATAATGGAGCGCCTTGCGACCTCGTGGGATTCAGATTGCAATTAACTTCACAGACGTTTACATGAAATGTCCTTATTCACTTCATTTGTTTCAAAATCATTAATCGATTCTTCACAAACAATTTTTGCTAATAAAGTTCCTTCCGTCACAATTTATCTGTCCGTCCTGTTCTTTATACTGACATAAAGTTTCTCTTAGAACATCAACTTGTCTTCGCTCGAGTTTACTTCACTAGTCCACTATTCAGACAACTGCCTAGGACAACCATAGCATCTTCTTATATATACGAGGGCAGGAACATTCCGGACACCCAGTCGAGACTTTTCGCGAATGGAAACCTCGAGTATCAGATTCTTCTGGAATCGACGTATCTGAAAAAATGTTTTCTCCAGAAATCACTTCTGGAGAGGTGTTATGCTGGCTGCACACGACTTAAATATAACTCCCATTGGGCCATAAGGAGTCTTTCTACTGCCCGCGAAATTTAAAGGTCATAATTTGAACAAAGGATCAACAATTCTAGAAGCGCTGAACAAATCTTAAATGTCAAATAACCTTAATTGTTAAATATCTACAAAAATACATAAAAATAGAATATTAATAATTTTATAATGATGATTATTAAAATTAATTTGTATCTAGTTGATTCCACTTTTGATTGCATACTGTAATATTCTTTTTCAATTAAGATAATCTAAACTGAACTAAACTCTATGGCGCGACTGGTTTAGAAGCTCCTTGATCTACCAATCGGATTCTCGCATCATATCCACATGTGCTAATCACAGAGGTGGACGATTATCCGATCAGTGTAAGGGGCAACAAATGATCAGCATTTCGGTTTCCCTACCGTTATAGCTGGTTTCCTCAAACTGATGCCACTACTTATTGTAATTACTCAATTACTCACGATGCTGGGTGGCCTACTGTCCTACACTGGCCCAAATTTCATAAGAAAATGTCTTCCTCCATAGGGTTTCGAACCAGCGTAAGTACCGTAACTTTTTTTTTAAATGATACAACTTTTTATACTTTTTTTTTACACCGTCGTCCTCCTCAATTACAATAATTTATGTCACAATCTTCGTTACATCATTAAAATTCTAAATCCCAAGATTTCGAAAAGCTTAGAATTTTAATGATGTAACGAAGATTGTGACATGAATTATTGTAATTGAGGACGACGGTGTAAAAAAATGTATAAAACAGTTTTATAATTCAAATAATTGTAACCTCAACGGTGTGAACATTAAAGAATATATTAAAAGTATAGTTACCGTAATTTTGCACCAAGAATCATGTCTTAAACCACTCAACTATGGAGCGGCACCTTTAATCATTTTGTTGTTGTCTAATGTGCTGCATCTAACACTGAAGCCATTAGCAGTCTTGCTCTCCAATACTTTGAGGTCGTAGAATCTTCATGTTTGACAGCGATACAGTTGTTCAGATGACCTTCGTCCATTTCTTCATCTGGGTGATTGCATAAAATGCATTTCGGTGAAGGCAGAACATTGATTTTGTGAAGGTATTTTGCCAGGCAGTCGTGGCCCATTGTCATCCTAAAATGCGCTACTTCTGTTTTTCTTGGTATGTTCGGTATATCAGTATATTTTATTAGGCATTCCAATTTCTTGTTTCTGGCCACAGTTTAAAGTCTATTATCATTCATAATTTTGAATTTTAACTTTATGTGGCGTTTCACTGAGGAGTAAGGTGTTGGTTTAGATTTATGCATTTGTTCAATGCGAGATCCTTTTTTTGCGAGGAGATCGGCGGTTTCATTACCGGCAATCCCACAGTGGGAGGGTAGCCATTGGAGGACAACTTCTTCACCACAATTTTGCAGGTCAGTAATAATGTCATAGCATTCTTTGCAGTCAAAACTTTTTGGCCAGTAAATTGCCTGTATAGCTGCTTTGGAGTCACAGAGGAGCACTAATTTGGAAAACACGGCTTTTGGTGTTAATACGTTTTGGAGAGAGATTTCTATAGCATGAATTTCACCATCAAAATTTGTTGTTCGTCGTCCAGTATAACAGTAAAACGAAAAAAAGGGAGCATGTTCCTCCTGCTCCGGCACCAATTTCAGCCCTTTAATTATGCTACTATGCGTTTATAATGTGCTCTATTTTTTTTCAAATACTCAATCATTAATTACACATTTAAATTAATCTACTTTGTACCTATATTTTTAGCTCATCAAATATCGTATCTGAAATTATATCGCAGAATAGCAATTTTATCAAAGACTCGTTATTTTTTTTTTTTACATTAGGGTAGAACACAATGGAATCGTGTATCTAATACTATATCCAGCCGGGAAAATATAGGACAACTGAAATACAATACATCTATTTCCTGATCGTGCCATTCACTTCGATATGAGAGACACGAGTTTGACAGTCGGCTCACAGATAGCGCCGCTGTCTGATTAATTGCCTGTTTTATCTAATGACAAACCAGACTACGCACTCCGGGACAAAATGTTGTAAAACATGTTGTTCGGGGTTGTTTCACTTAAACGTTTTAAGTTTCATCCAGTTTTGTAATTATTGAAACAAGTTAATGTGCGAAAAATAGGACACAGGAACCCACAATAAATCTATGTATTGAAATTAACCAAACTCTATGCCTCATTGAATCTGCAGGTTCGATTCCACATTCACATTTACATCCCATCCCTTTATCGCAGTTTAATCTCTTACCTTATAAAGGCTCTTAAAGTGATCCTCATAAAAAAAACATGTGACATGCTCGATTTTCATTGGTTATAGACACCGACGTACGATGTAGAAGCAGTAAGTACGCGAAAAAGTAGTTCCCTTCATTAAAAATATGTCCTCTGACTATACTTGTTTTTCTCCGTGAATGAAAATAATAATATTCAAAACATAGAAATTATTCTAAAATATACCAAATCAATAATTACAATTTAAAATAGTTTATTATATATGGATGATGCATTTGAGTCGTGATTCAGTCGATTATGATGCAACAAAATGGCTGAATCTGTCGAGTCTTCTGTTGCTGTGTCATCTAAATTATTAAAACACAAGCCTAGCAAACCTTTGACTGGTCTTGAGAATGACAGCTTGGCTGTGCAAACGTGTTGACCATTTTAAAACATTAATTGGTGAATTGGGCATATTGACTATATATATATATATATATATATATATATATATATATATAGAGTTTTCAGTATAAAACCGGACACTCTGCGGCTGGCAGAGTGAAATGCGGGCGAGGAGAGAGCGCAGCCTGACGGGTGAAACCCCGTGAGGCGTGTCCGGTTTTATATTGGAAGCCCTGTATATATATATATATATATCATTTAATATTTTATCACCAAGAAGATCACTTGTGTATTAAATACGTTGACTAGTGGTTAAAAACAGTTATTTTAAATGTATTTCACGAGTTCAGTGAAACATCTCACCATCTTTCTTTTACTCTATCCCATTCAACGATCACTGTCTTATATACTTCAATGTGACAGTAATTGTGGTATGAATGGCGGAAGGATTAAATTGGCTTTTGTTTATGTTAGGATCACTCTAAGAGTGGATTAGGTATAGGTACCTTTATGTGCCATATACCACCCGGGCCAATCATTTATCGCTTACACTGTGCGTAAGAATTTCTATCCATCCATCATGTAACTAATTCATTGGCTCTATGGAATCCGAATATTCATGATCACGGGAATATAATCTTTCCATACATTCCTATCCTAACCAAATATTTTTTTTGCGCGATAGTGCGTTTTGTCGTACTTACCAGCAATGGCGACCATAATTCAAAGTACAACTTCCTACATTTCGGGGTTGCCAACCTAAATAACTATACTGTAATATTACATTTACACCCACGTGCGGGAAGTAAAACCTCTGCCCTCTAATGTATACTACATACAGTGTATACACAGAAAATATCCAAAACGAAACAAATCACTGCATTTTAAATGAATTGAACTTTATTTGAAACAATATAAAACAATAAATACGTACTTGCGGCCATTTTATCAATAATTGTTCTCAAGGCCTTCTGTTGTTTCAACTAATAAACATTGCCTACACTGTTAACGTTAGTCAATTGTTTATATTGAACGCAAATATTTCCAATAAAGATATTATTTTACTATTATTTATTATTTTGAAAACACCATCGCGCAAAAAATAATGTACAACGCACGTTTGTGAAGTGTTTTACAGAATCTCGGAAATTAAAATGTAAAAACCACTTCCTAACCTCGCATCGTAATATACTATTCCAATCATTCCCTGTATTATTAACTCTCTTAAATCAACCTTAATGCTATTATTTCGCCTAATTTTCGCCCTACATACGCTTTCCCTCTGGTTTTGCTACAAAGTTTCTTCGTTCCTGTTTTATTCCCAATTCATGCCACATCGCACCTGTTTCTAATCTCTTCAAATAAATGTTCGTTAGAAGTTTTATTCAATGTTCTTCAATAAATAAGGTTATAAGCGTCAAAATTCCTGAGTGGGAAAGGGCTGACAAATTTTGCTCACATGCCTCTAATTTCAGACTTGAATTCTTCTACGTGCCGTAAATTTTTATTACACATTTGAATCCTCGAAACTCGGAACCAGATACGAGCATTATAACCGTTAGTTCAGTGGGACCAATTTCACAGAATATATTTGAAACCTAAAGCAAGATTCCATATTCTCAAAATAATAACACCGTTTATATATTACTTAATAAAAGAACGAAACTAATGATTAGTGTACAAATAGCTTCATAGAAGATAACATCAGTGACTATTTAACTCATGCCCCAAATAGGAGTAAGTGACCAATCACTTTCAATGAATTTTCTTTTGCAACCAATGACAGTCGTGCTTCACCTTTATAATTATAGAATTTTGATTACCAAAATAAAGAAAGCTCCTCCTTTTTAATATTCTGAACAGGGCAGAGAGCATGATTTTGCAGTGATTGACTCTCTAAAAAATACGTTGAATATAGCAAATAATGAATTGATTCCTTCGACCTACACATTTGATAATTGTGTGTCCAATAACTGTGTTTTTAAATACTGATTTTACAGAGTTGATTATGAAAAAAAAAGAATTAATAACCTATCCATAGTAATTCTGGCCGAGGGCAGGTTTTTCACTGCAATCATAGCATTTTTATGCTATACTTTGCAGCTTTACTAGGGAATTATAGGTGTGGTAGCTTCCCGTTGCTATGCACACCGGTGAAGGATGATGATGATAATGGTAAGGATGATGATAATGGTAAGGATAATGATGACCGGATGATTTTCGGGGACGGTTGGGCCCTAAGCTTCCTGACATTTGTCTTACAGGTGAGGAAAACCCCTAAAAAACCTCACCTATGAGCCTGCCCCGACCGGGAATCGAACCCCGCCCCCCTGCGTGACAAAGCACCACGCTACCTCGAGACCACAGCGGTGGACTAATAATCTATAATGTTAGTTATAATATACAGTTTGATGTGTTTAATTTTTTCTCCACTAGGGTGCATTCCTGCAATATTGCGATCCTATTTGACAATAAATAATATGATCAAGTTGCAGTGATGAACAAATTAAGCATAACTAAACATTTATCATTTATTTTCAAACATCGCCGTTTACATTAAATATATAAGTATTTTAAAATAACTATATTTAAATAATAATTTGTGAGTAAACAGCTTAATTTTATTCGTTAAATAGTGCTAACAAATGACACTCTTGATTTCCAAATCCTCTAGATAAATTGGGAATCACTCGTGGCATTACTTATGAAAAGTGGAGCAAAGTTTTTAGATCATTCTGTATCCCTCACTATTGTGTGTTATTGCCTTCTTGTTCCATTTCGTTTCCGCACTTAAAGCACTAACATAAATATCCCGACTCTGGGGAAATTTGCTCGCGGCCCCAAGGGATACCGTAGCGCCCCGCGAAACAAAAACCCGTCATCCCTTGTTCTTATTCTCGCCTCTGTAGCACGAAACACTTGCTACTCGCACAGTAATAACAATTACGCAACAACTGTTTGACTCTTCCAACCCTTTTCTTAAAAGTCGTATGTGCCGCCAGATTTATTCTGACGACGTAATATTTGCAAATACGTAACACGTGTGATCAGTTATATATGTACACCGGTATATAAAAACTATTGAAATCACTTTTAAATGGGAACTGAGAATTATTATAATGAATACATTTTACATAAATAATTAATGCTGATTTTTTTATTGTTTTGTAGGTTAATTTTATAATTACTGTGAGGTAAAAAAGGATGCAGTCGGACTACAGTGAGATATACATAGAAAGTAATATAACTGCGCAGACTTTTGGAATTAATTCTTCATGGTATATTTGATTAATAATGTTTTATATATTTTGGGCTGCAAATGTATGGTTATTTTTTTTCCAACAAATGTTTTTGTAAAATAATTTATTGGTATATTACTTTATAATGATGGAGCAGTATTGATCTGATTTTTCACACAGTACATATGGGAGGTGAATTGATAGAACTTTTTTAATTCACATTTTTTCAACAATTTTAGCATAACTTAATCTTTATGGATAAAAATGAGTAATAGCCTGTCTGTCCTTTATGGAGTCAAAAAAACTACTTGACCGATATGAATGGGTTTTTTTATCATTTAGATAATTTTAAAGGGACAATTAACGTATATAACATTATACCCTACTTACGATAGGGACAGGACCAATAAAAAATAAAAAAAAGCATCGGTGCACTAAAAAAGTAGCTTAAATGGTTTAAGCTGCCTAAACAATAACAAATACACTAAATTAAAGTACACAGAATTGAATATTAAAAAAACCTAGAGAAAAGTCCGCGACAGCATATATCTATCTTTTACGGATAACTCACAATAACCATTTTTGTCTTTCAGCTCATTGAAGCTCATTGAAGCCAAGAAGATCGGGATAAGTAGGTGTCAATCACAATTATTTCTCTTTTTAGTTATTTAAATAAACATAAAAACACATTTCATTTATTTAGGCGTAGGAGCACACACTTGGTATTAACTACTTCAAACATAAATGAAATGAAATAAACCTTTCATTGATATTATGAAAAGAGAAGTGGCAAAGTATAGGAGCATGTTATGTATTTTATTCAGAAATATTAAACGAGTATTGTTTCTTATGTAGGCCTACTGTGTATAATTAGCCAATAATAATCTTGATTACACAGTAATGCACCAATAAAAAATATTTTTCTCTGAGAAACTGTACAGTTTCTACCCATAGAACACAAAACATTTGAATATTTGCCACAAGGAATTCGTACTCAAAGTATGAGCACTTATATTACTTCCATCCTGCATAGGTATGTACACGGATGAGATAGAGAGAACGGGAGACTGTGTTATGTCTGTTTTTAATGTATGAACGTACGTTTTAGCGTGGGTGTATATATACAGTATTTGATTTATTATTGAAATGTGGAACACAATAGGCATAAACGGCTGAAAAGGCCTTATTAATTTTCTGTGGGTCACTTTTTTCTTTAATTTATGTTTAATCGTCACACTATTTATTTATTAATGTTTTTAGTGTATAATGCTATTGTGTTATTATTTAATTGTAATAGTATTATTGTGTTTTCTTTATGTAATTGTAATGTTATTGCTGTTTTTGTTGTTTATTTTTCTTTACACTAGTGCCAATTGTTGAGTGATTCCGGGTTATGTGGCCGTGGTCCATAGTTGGTGTTGATACCAGACGTTTCGCCCTCAACTGCGGAGGGCATCTTCAGTGGCGAGTGCTTCTATGCGTGTTTCCTGGTCGGAAGATCTACTTAGAATGAGCGCTGTGGACGTAGGGGACGTTGTATTAGTGGGGGGTGCAGGGTGAGTGGGCGTGGCTCTTGCTGATTGGCTAATAGTCGTCTCCTTGTTGTCACTGGTGTTAATGCATTTATTTTCTAGTGTATGAAACCAGGCCTTAGACAATTTGATACCTTCTTCTTTTCTGTTAATATTTCCCTTATGCTTGTGTATTTCTATAGCCTCTCGGTATAATCTAGGGAAATAGTAGGAAGTTGTGGCTAAAACTTGTGTATCGTCGAATAGAATCTTGTGTAGCAGAACATGCCATTATGAATGGACACAAGATTCTATTCGACGATACACAAGTTTTAGCCACAACTTCCTACTATTTCCCTAGATTATACCGAGAGGCTATAGAAATACACAAGCATAAGGGAAATATTAACAGAAAAGAAGAAGGTATCAAATTGTCTAAGGCCTGGTTTCATACACTAGAAAATAAATGCATTAACACCAGTGACAACAAGGAGACGACTATTAGCCAATCAGCAAGAGCCACGCCCACTCACCCTGCACCCCCCACTAATACAACGTCCTCTACGTCCACAGCGCTCATTCTAAGTAGATCTTCCGACCAGGAAACACGCATAGAAGCACTCGCCACTGAAGATGCCCTCCGCAGTTGAGGGCGAAACGTCTGGTATCAACACCAACTATGGACCACGGCCACATAACCCGGAATCACTCAACATTACGATTACCGGCCGTGAAAGCCTGCATTCAACTAGTGCCAATTATTACTTTATTGTAACGGACTGTCAACAGCACGTACGGCTTACTGCCCGTGCGACCCATATTTGTAAATAATATTGTAAATATCTTACTTTTTGTCTAATAAAGTCCTACTACTACTATTTTGCTTTCCAACCTTGAGTTAATTCACAAGTATTGGGTATACGTTTCTCCATTTTGAAAAAAAAAATCTTATCTGTAGCTCTATGTAAATACCGACTTTATTTTTAAAAAGATTCTACTTGACCACGATGAACCTGGAGTTCAACAACATCACAAACCAACATTTTAGTATTGACTGCTCCATTGAAGCGAACGCAATAGGAACTGAATGAACAGAGACATAAGCCGCCGACCGATTTGAATTCAAATGAGATAGCACACACTAAAATTTACTGGTGTGAATCGCAGATCAAAATTTTCAACCATCAACAGATACGCCAACAATTTTTTTGAATAGCTACATAAAAAATAAATTCCACAAAAAATGTATTTTGAAGAAATAAAAATGTAAACCAATATCCTTATCATCATTGCATTTAAAATAATTTACACAACGACTTTTTTTTAGGGATGAGTTAAGTTGTTTACAGACACCACACTCAATATATTAATGGTCGTTGGCATACATTGTACCATGTCTCAGACAGAAAATACACACACATATATATATTTATCTCAGCTTAATACATCCCTTTATAGGTAATTTACACGCCTCATGCCACCCGAGCCTATCGGGAATGGAATTTTATCTGGTTCACACACATTATTTTTTGACCACACAAGGACATGCAGGGTCTCCATGGATGAGTGATCACGTCAATACCAGGGTACCTCCGCGAAAACATAAGACACGCCATTTATTCATCCATTCATACATTTAGAAGAGCGATGTTTATTTTCTTTTCCTCCTCCTTTTTTCTTCTTCTTCCTATCCCTCCCTCTCTATCTCCCACCCTCTCCTTCTATGATATGTATTATTCTGATAGCAAGCTGATTTTTCGGGAATCATTTGGGTTTTCAAGTATCCCCCACATTTGTCTTATAAGCGAGGAAACGCCCCAAAAAAAAGCCTCACCCAGGAAATTTCTTTAAATAAATAAAATAAATAGCTTTATTTTACCTGGCAGAGTTAAGGCCTTAAGGCCTTCTCTGCCACTCAACCAGGTTTTTTTTTTAAATACAAAAAAAAATAGTCTTACAACTACATAAAGAATAACATATTATAAAAACAATACAATACAATCAATATTTATAATCTATTTTGATTTACTCTAAATTTAACGAATTAAATATATAATATGTACAAGGTATAAAAAAACGAGAACCCGACCCGCTGCTTATCAAAGCAACGACGCTGCTACAAGACCACAGCAGCTTGACTGCAATTTTTTTTTTCGAATGCCCCAGGTTTGTCTTTCGACATTCCTGGTTTCTCTCCTGGCATGGCGTACTTGTAACCCACTTCTGAGGTTGGGGCGCCTGGAAGGCGGGGTTACGTTGCCCCGATGGTATGTGGGTGATGATGATGATAATGGTGCGACAGAAGAGTCCCTAAACCTAAGCTTAACCTAAGATGAATATGAATGATGATGATTGCGATGGCCATATGATTTCGGGGACCGTTTGGGCCTTAAAGTTTTCCTGAGATTTGTCTTACAGGTGAGGAAAAACCCCGATAAAAACCTCACCCAGAAAAACTGTCCCGACCGGGGATCGAACCCGGGCCCGCTGCGTGACAAGGCAGCACGCTACCCCGATACCACATTATTATTATTATTATTATTATTATTATTATTATTATTATCATTATTATTATTACGAATGCAAGAAGGAAGAATACCCAGAAAAAACATTGGAATGGTGTCCACCTGAAAGAAGAAAGAAAGGAGGACTCGAAACACGTGGATGCAAGAAATAAGAAATGGAATGAAAACAAAAGGGCTGGAGGATATGGAATGGATGGATAGAGACGAGTGGAAAAGGAAAATAAAAAAATAGGAACAGAAAGATGTGTCTATCTATATATAATGGCGTGGCCCATTGTTGAGCCATAGCCTCTCCTTTATAAGGAGTTACTAGACCAAGTTAATTTTTAGTTACCTTATTTGCTCATAGATGTGATGGATGGCATGTGGTCAACACACCGACCCAATGAGACATCTAACAGGCAACTAGGGTATTATACTAGGTCGTCGATGTCGGTAAATTTTGCTTAGAGGCCTCTTTACTCAGGCATAAAAATCTTTTACGAGCCTGAAAATCTTCGGACTCGGGACCCACAGCTTAAAAGTTCCTCTTTAAAATCTGTATATAAATACGTAAATAAGTAGATTATTACAAGTCCATCACTCTGATATATGGGTAACGCCGCTGTCCTGACAGTAAAGAAACAGTAAATTAATAAGACTATTTAACTCATGCCCCAAATGGGAGTCAATGACCAATCACATTTCAATGATTTTTTATTTACAACCAATCACAGTCGTGTTTCACCTAAAATTTACCAACTAAAGTTTATCATAATAAAGAAAGCACCTCCTTTTTAACAGTCTGAATAGGTCATAGCATTATTTTGCAGCGACTGACCCCCTAAGAAATACGGCTACCAGATTATATATATAGTGCATGAATGTCAGCAGAAAGCGCATGCGATAGATCATATAAAACATTTGTAACAATTGATTATACCACAAAAAAATAAAACACTGTTTGCACTTTCTTAAACGAATTATTTTCCAGGAAATGATGTTGCAGAAAAATATAATTGACATATTTACATCATAGGGCATCAAATTAATTAATACCTATAACGTGTTATAAATTTCTCCACTAGGGCGCATTCTTATAATATTGCGATCCTTTGGCAATAAATAATATGATCTGGTTGCAGTTATGAACAAAGGAAGGAAATGAAGCGTACCAATCGTTTCTCATTTGTTTTCAAACATCGCCGTTTACATTAAATATATACATATTTTAAAATAACTATAGGTAAATAATTATTTGTGAGTAAACAGCTTAAATTTATTCGTTAAATAGTATTAACAAATGCCACTCTTGATTTCCAAATTCTCTAGATAAATTCACTCACTTCGTGAGTCGTGAATGTATCGATAATTTGGAAATCACTCGTGGCATTACTTATGATAATATGTTTTGGAATTATAAATAGTGTTTCTGCATTAGAGTTTATAAGATATTCATTAGTTACATAATGTGAATGTGACAATCAAGGTCGTAACACTGTCAAAGATGGAGAGTAAAGTTGAGATTTTCTGCTGACACAGTTGTATTTCAGAGACTGACATGAATTGACTGATGACACGAGAATAAAGTTTTCAGACAGCTACGGTTTTTACTCTATACTGCAGTTCTACAATAAACTTGGATCTATACCTTACATATGCTATATACCATTGCTATATACCATCCAGACGTCCTTTCTAAAAATTGTACATTATGATGCCAGGTTGGGAAGTGGTTTTTACAGAATCGAAGAAATCGCTCGGTTTTTAATTTCCGAGATTCTGTATAACACTTCACAAACGTGCGTTGTACATTGTTTTTTGCGCGATGGTGCCATCAAAATAATACATAGGCCTAATAGTAAAATAATATCTTTGTTGGAAATATTTGCGTTCATTATAAACAACTGACCCAAACCTTCTCGCGGCACTATGGCCCTGGAGTCGACTCAGCCTCGAACGAAAATGAGTACCAGACTTTTGTTCTGGAGGTAAAGGCGGCCGTCACGCAGGGCTGACAACTCGGCTGACATCAAGTGCCGATTGTCTAGAAAAAGTGGAAGCCTTAACCTCCTACAACCTCAAGGGCCTCCTGAGATCTGTAGTGGGATCACTTTATAAACAACTGACTAACGTTAACAGTGTGGCCAATGATCTTGATGAAGATTTTCGGGCTGTAGGCCGTGGTCGTGAGGCTTGTAGTTCCCCGTCGTTTCGCCAGAGACTGCGTCTGGCATCCTCAAAAAAACTTTTTATCCCGATGAATTTAGGGATCGTCTTGTTGCCTCTGTGACGTAGAAGAAATGCAAGGGATGAGAGCAGTCGTGCCTTATTCTTGCGCAGTTTCTCAAATCGTCGTATATATCTGTGTATTTCCTCCCCGTAGAGGTGACTAATGTATTCACGTAGGCTTTTACGGCCGGAGTTGCTATGAAAATCTTCATCAAGATCATCATAGCGACTCCGGCCGTAAAAGTCTACGCGAATACAATGTGGGCAATGTTTATTAGTTGAAACTACAGGAGGCTGTGAGGCCAATTAGTATTAAAGTTGCGCAAGTACGTATTTATAGTTTTAAATAAAGTTCACTTCATTTAAAATGCAATTATTTGTTTCGTAATATTAACACTACCTTTTGGATTTTTTTGTGTGTACATTGTAAGTACTATTCGTGGAGGGCAGTGGTTTTACTTCTCACACGTGTTTTGTAATAGTAATATTACAATATAATTAGCTGTGGCGTAGTGATTAAGGCACTGCGCTACAAGCCGGAAGGTTGAGGGTTCGAGACCCGGTGGGGTCAGAATTTTTAAACTGACTCAAACCTTCTGGCGGCACTATGCACTGGGATCGACTCAACCTCTATCGGAAATGAGTACCAGACGGTTGTTCTGGGGGTAAGCGGCCGTCATGCAGGGCTGACAACCCGGCTGACATCAAATGCCGATTGTCTAGAGAAAGTGGGGGCCTTAATCTCCTACTACCCCAAGGGCCTCCTGAGGTCAGTAGTAGGATCACTTTTACAGTATAATTATTTAATTACAGTAGAGTTATTTAGGTTGGCAATCCCGAAATGTAGGAAGTTGAACTTTCAATCATGGTCGCCATTGCTGTAAGGAACGACAAAACGCACTACTGCACAAAAATTATTATAACATTTATTTAAGTATCACAAAATGCATAAAACAGGATTAGGATCGTTAAATAATTTCAACTCCATGGCACCATGGGCATAAAAGATCCTTAGCCAGCTAGCCGACTGCAAGTCTCACATTCAAATGTGTCATCCTCCTAGTATAGGAGTGACATCAGTATATCGTTCCCCAAGCCATTATAGCTGTCGTCCCAACACTTTTCAAAAAACGTTAAACTGAAAATATATAAAACTATTATTCTACCAGTTATATTATATGGGTGCGAAACATGGACTCTTACTTTAAGGGAGGAAAGGAGATTACGAGTATTTGAGAATAAAGTTCTTAGGAACAATTTTGGACCAAAGATAGATGAACAGACAGGTGAATGGAGAAGACTACATAGTAGTTAGCTACATGATCTTCATAGGAAGTCAGATATAATAAGGACAGTTAAGTCTCATAGGGTATGGCCATGTACAAAGAATGGAAAATGAAAGATGGCCAAAAAATATATACCAATGGTCACCCCTGAAAGAAATAAACGTGGCAGACCAATATGGAAATGGAAAACCTACGTCAGAACAATAATGGAGGATAGGAATTTGGAAGAGGAAGATTGGAATGATAGAGATAAATGGAAACTGAAGACCGCAAACCTATAAGTGGGGGAAAGTCGAAGATGAAGAAGAAGTCTCATAGACTGCGATGGGCACGACATGTGACACGAATGGGGAATGAAAGTGGTGTACGGAAGGTTCTTGTAGAAAAACCAGTGGAAAAACGTCCAATAGATTGACCAAGAATGAGGTGGGAGAATAACATTAACCACGATTTGAGGGAAGTAGATTATACAGGGGATGATTGAAAAATAATAGCTCAGGATACGAATGTATGGAGAACTTATGTCCGCGCGGCCGTGAACCTACATGTTCGATAGGTCCAATGAATTATTTAGTATTTTTAAGAATGCTCTTTAAACATATCAGCACATTAGTGTTACCTTTTAATACTGTGTTGGATGTAAACAATTATTTTGAGGTATTTTTTTGCGGACCTGATGATTTTCGCGTGTCGTAAATCTACGACATGGAATTCGCGGCTTTGCTTCATTTCAGAAAAAAAAAAGCCATACCTAGCATTTTTTACCCTTTGAAAACTGAATAGTTGCCCGAAAAGAGATCTAACCCAAAAAATTCGAAAGTTGAGTTTTCAGTGGATTAGTGATCTATCCGGACAGTATCAAGGCATGGTGTATGTAAAATTATCTATACTCTCTTCCAGACCTGTTTTATTTATTTTTAAAAGCGAATAGTGATCTAAATGTAACAACATGGCGGAATCAGTCAAGTCATTAATAGCAGTGCAGAAAAAAATTATTGCACATGTGCAAATACATTCCACAACAGTTCCATGAATTCTAATCTGAATCTTAGAGAAATTGAGTGGAAATAAGAACGACACAAAGTATGTAACGAATTTACATTATATGGAAAATAAATACTGAAAACTGATTAAGTTAGAATTTTTTCTAACTGAATCAGTGATTAATATAAATGTTCTATTTCTTATTATATAATTTTTAGTTAAATATATGCTAGATCATTTTTCCACTCTATAGAGAAAGATCACTTTTGCATACAATTCTGTATTAAAGTGCTAATATTTAGTTATTAGCTTGTTATTTTCCATTAAAATTGGCTGTATATGATTCCAATAGGATGCTAGATTAAAATCTATATGATATAATAAATGTATTAGCCTCAACAATGAACATTATACTTTTTTTTTTACGTTTTCCCAGCAATTTGTAGTTTGTGGTTTACATCTCTTTTCCGCACAACTATTTAATTTAATAACATAGTTCTCAAACATCACTTGGCCATTTTAATTATCCCATATCTTGTTCTAATTGTCTTGAAGGTTCATGTAATGGAGATGGCTCCGGAATTGTGCTGATGATAAACTTATCCGAGATAACCTCCATGTTCTTGTGAGGTCAAACATTATGTGATACGAACTTAAATATCCTACCTTGACAGATTATGCCTCTATAAGGACGAGATAGCCTAACACGCAAACTTACCTACAAAAGGAGAGGTTAAAATAAGGGAAATAAAAATTGTTTCGATGGACGCATAGCTAACGCAACTGGGATCTCAAGATTAAAATCCTGGCGTTCCCGAGGATTTTTTCGGATTTTTTTCGGGGTTCTCCCGTTTTCTTAATTTCGTTCCACCAACACTCTCCACTTCTATTCCGCCCACTATCATGTGATTTCATCTCCATTCATTCATTTCGTATCACCTTTTTATCTGATTTCCATGGGGCAAATTCATCTATTTCTTTATGACTGCGAAGCTGTGCTGACAACTTAAGGCAGAAAAGGGCCAAAGGGAAGTTTGTAAGCCCCTCCTTGAGGCCTTGGGACCAGCTCAAATAAGTGTGCCGAACTAGGAACACCATAACAGACTACATATCATGTAGAGTAGGTTTCATCTAATTCATTCCATAAAGTAGCCTTAAGATGAGCAACCTAAAATAAGGTTACCGTGTTAGGATATTAAAAATGAACCCGCCTCTACTAATATAATCTAAAGAAAAAAAGAAAAGAAAAGAAAGAGAAATCAATAAACTCCGGCCGGGTCGAAGTCGCGAACTTCGGATCCAGAGGAGAGGTATTCTGTACAACACATTTATTACCCTGTATTAATTGGCGTTACTTGTTTAATTTATAATATTTCAATAATAATAATAATAATAATAATAATAATAATAATAATAATTAATAATGAATAATAATAATAATAATTATTATTATTATTATTATTATATTTATAGTATAAATTGTGTGTACATGAAATGTACACAGCGTATTTTTTGCGCGATAGTGCGTTTTGTCGTACTTGCAGCAATGGCGACCATGATTGAAAGTTCAATTTCCTACATTTCGGGGTTGCCAACCTAAATAACTATACTGTAATATTACATAGGCCTATTACAAACCACGTGTGCGAAGAAAAACCACTGCCCTCTATGTATACTACGTACAATGTATATACAAAAAAATATCCAAACGGTAGTGTTAATATATATTATACGAAGCAAATCACTGCATTTTAAATGAACTTAACTTTATTTGAAACAATATAAAACTATAAATACGTACTTGCCGCCATTTTATGACTGATTGGTGTCACGGCTTACTGTAGTTTCAACTGATAAACATCGCCCTCACTGTTAACGTTAGTTGTTCATAATAAACACAAATGTTTGCAACATAGATGTTATTATTTTACTATTATTTGTTATTTTGAAAACACAACGCACGTTTGTGAAGCGTTTTACAGAATCTCGGAAAATTAAAAACCTGGCTATCGCTCGGTTTTTAAACATTTTTCTCGCTTCTGTAAAAACCACTTCCCAACTTCGCATCGTAATATATTATTACTATATTTTTAACCCTTTATAATTAACATTGTACATATATAATCTGTCCTGTAAACATGTATTTGTATATTTGTGCTCTTTGAGTGGAAATAAAATAAAACATGATTATTATTATTATTATTATTATTATCATTATCATTATTATTATTATTATTATTATTATTATCATTATTATTATTATTTTTATTATTATTATTATCATAATTAATATTATTATCATTATCATTATTATTATTATTATTACTATTATTATTATATTGGTAAACTGTAAACTACAAAATGCTTCTAAGTAATTTTGCACTTTTTTTTTACCAATTTGAGGTATTTACGAATATGAGAGTATAATAAAGTTTCTGAAATTTAAGTGAAATATTCTAAATCGTTTAATAATATAAAAATGCCAATTTTATTTTGGAAATGGACGCTTCATATCGAATAACAAATATTTATCGAAGAATGAACTGTAACAGGCATGATGTAGTTTCAACGCAATGATATAAAAGACAAAAATTTATCACAATTATGTGAATGCAGCGTATTTTGTTTCTGTAATTTTATATTCCAATATAGAATAGCCGGTATAATATTAACATAGGAATAGAACGGCCTGTGAAATAATGGTAACAGCTCGAACGTGGAACCCACTCAAAGCTGTGATTTAATAAAAACATAAAGTGTGAAGGGTATGGAAGGGTTAACACCATGCAATTAGCATGCAGTTAAATCAATATAAACACACAATACACTGGTTCCCGTTCACAAGAGAAAAAAAATCATAATGTGTTATATCCATACGCACTATTCAATACGCAGCTGACAACTATGTAACCCCATTATATTTAGATGAAAATGTTGCAGGTTATTGCATATTTAATAGGTGCCTGTAATTTTATTTTTCTTTCTCTATATTACATCGCATTTCAAATTTTATGCTAGAAGGACATTTTTCAGATGCTATTTTCGTAGTAAAAGGTGTGCGAATTCTGTGATTCACGCTTTCTTTAAAGCACTACTGGTTCCTATCAGTTAATAATAATAATAATAATAATAATAATAATAATAATAATAATAATCAGCATCAAGGATTAGACATTAAGGTCTGTTCCGATCTCTCGCTAGAATTGGTCTGTCCATCTCTTACTGGGTCTTCCAACATTTCTTCGTCCTAGTGGTTTGTAATGAAGAATCTGTTTCGGAATTCTATTGTTATCCATTCTATTGATGTGGTCCATCGATTCATCTCTGTATTGTGCAATTCTATCTAATAGTTTGAATATATTTAGTTAATTTCTTATATTTTCATTTCGTTTTCGATCTGTTATTGTATAATAATAATAATAATAATAATAATAATAATAATAATAATAATAATAATAATAATAATAATAATAATAATAATAATAATAATAATAACAATAATAACAATACTAATATTAATAAAATAATAGTGATGATGAGAATAATAATGTAAAGAGCACAAAATATGCATTAGTAGTAGTAGTAGTAGGACTTTATTAGACAAAAAGTAAGATATTTACAATATTATTTACAAATATGGGTCGCATGGGCAGTAAGCCGTACGTGCTGTTGACAGTCCGTTACAATAAAGTAATAATTGGTACTAGTGTAAAGAAAAATAAACAAAAACAGCAATAACATTACAATTACATAAAGAAAACACAATAAAAATATTACCATTAAATAATAACACAATAGCATTATACACTAAAAACATTAACATTACAATTACATAAAGAAAACACAATAATATTACAATTAAGTAATAACACAATTGCAATAACATTACAATTACATAAAGAAAACACAATAATAATATTACAATTAAATAATAACACAATAGCATTATACACTAAAAACATTAACCTTACAATTACATAAAGAAACACAATAATATTACAATTAAGTAATAACACAATAGCATTATACACTAAAAAAAACATTAACATTACAATTACATAAAGAAAACACATTAATATTACAATTAAATAATAACACAACAGCATTATACACTAATTAATTTATATATAATTGTTAATAATTAATGGTATTGCATTTTGATAACATATATTTATTCATGAATGAGTGTTGTCCTTATTTTTCGCGTTTTTGTCCAGAAATGTACCGAGGTTTATCCAATTTTCTGGATTTACCAATAACTCGTAGCATGCCAATCTTTCCCGATTTGAATTTATAAATCTTTCCGGTAATAACTGACGTCTCCAATATTCTAAATCATTACATTTTCCTAATATATGTATCTCATCTTCAAAGTTCCCGCACATTGGACATATTCGCATATCGTGATCGTCGCTAATTTTTAGAAATTTCCATGCCCCTAGCCTAAACCAAGCAAGCCCTGATCTCTCCTTAAATCCTAGGTTGAGTATATACGATTCTTTTCCCCAGACGTGTTTTAGGTCTCTTTGTAAACACAGTGAGCGTTTTCCTGTACATTCGGCGAAGGTATCTTGTTGGTTTACATCTAAGTACCTCCTCCTTATTTTTCTCCACACGTTCTTGCGATTTTCAGTCCCTTTTTCCCATATCCAGCCCATCCCAATCTTTTGGAGTTCTCTCCTAACCTAGTCTGCCCAAATTTTAACACCTATGTTTTTAATTTGGTGGTCGTAGCAAATTGCTCTAAGCATTGTTTGTTCACCTTGGATTACTCGCAACCAGTATTTGAGTACACGAATTTTACAGTTAATATCGTCCTGGAATGACCCGAATTCATATAAAATTCCACAGTTAGAAACGGCCTTACTAAGTCCTGTAATATACTTTAGAAAATGCGTATATACCTTATTTAGTATTTCCGTTCTTTGGAAACCCCAAATCTCACTACTATAGTGCATGACTGGCCTGACCATAGCTCCATACATTTTTTCTAATGTGCTGACTGGAATATCAGGCACTCGACCCAGAATACCGAGTACACTGTTAAGTTGTCCCCTCCCTTTAAATAATGCTATATCAATGTGTTTTTTCCACTTTCCGTTCATTTTCAACGTCGTACCAAGATATTCGAAATGTTTCACGTTTTGAAGAACTTGATCTCTGTATTTCCATTCCTCTGTTCTACCATAAACCCTCCCATTTTTAAATGTCATTGTTTTTGTCTTACTAGCATTTACAGTCAATCCCCAATTCCTACAGTATATTTCCAGTAGGTCAAGACCTCTTTGCAATCCCTTGATTGTCTTGGAACAGATAATTAAATCATCTGCATACAACAGGACTGGGATTCTAACATTTCCTATCTCCGGAGCCTCAATTTCTCCTTCTAGCATTACGTCTACAATATCATCAACGAATAGATTAAATAGCATTGGTGATAAAATTCAACCTTGTCTCACTCCCCGATTGGCTTCGCTGCTCTCTGTAATGTGCCCTTGGTCTACTTTTATACAAAATTTAACATATTTATAAATTGACATTAAAGCATGTATCATTTTACGAGACAATCCTTTCCGATTTAATTTTTCCCAAAGTGCGCTTCGGTCCACAGTATCAAATGCCATCTTAAAATCAATGAATGCACAAAATAATTTACCCCCCTTCATTTTCAGATTGTCATCAATTAATGTTCTCAGAACAAATAGGTTGTCCACCGTGAAGTATCCTTCTCTAAAACCTGCCTGATATTTTGAGAGCCTATTGTTCTCTTTAGCCCATTGTCTGATTCGTTCGTAAAGTACTTTACAATATATTTTTCCGAAAACTGACAAGAGACAAATTCCCCTATTACTTTATGCATTAGTATATAACACTATCGCATATTTTGTGCTCTTTACAATATTATTATAGTATTATTATTATTACTATATATTTGGAAGCTAGAGATTTTAGAGAAGAACATGTTTTAGATAGGAACCTCTGGCGACAAAATCACTTTCGGTTAAAGGAGAAACACTGTATTATGGAATATTCCTAATAAAAATTATTATTATTATTATTATTATTATTATTATTATTATTATTATTATTATTATTATTAACCGATAAGAACCAGAAGTACCTTAAAGGAAGCAAAATATGCATTAGTATGTAACAGTATCCTCTATGCAAAATTTACAAACATCAACGTGTAGTAATATCTTAGCTGCCGGTTAGATGTCTCATTGGGTCGGTGTGTTGACCGCATGCCATCTATGACATATATGAGCAAATAAGTTAACTAAAAATTAACTTGGTCTAGTAACTCTTTACAAAGGAGTGGCAATGGCTCAACAATGGGCTACGCCATTATAGATAGATAGATAGATGGGCAGATATAACACTATCGTTCGGCACTCAATTGGCCCAAGGAAACTGTATTTCTCACATCTTATGGCGTGGTATCGGTCGCACTTTTTTTCCCGCACCTCTTGCACTCGCATTAATTTCCTGTTGATATCTCATAGTTTTGGTTACTTTAAACTGGAAACTTGCGTCGCTAGTCTAGTCACTGTGTGGTGTAGGTGGTATAAAGGTTTTATTTGGTCTTTGTGTATCATCGCGTCTATACAATTAAAGTCTTCTTCTTCTTCTTCTTCTTCACATCACGGGCTAGGCAAATTGCCTGTTCCGCCTCAAAGTTGTTCTGTCTATCTTTTCCGTCCGGCTGAACACTGTGAGAGAGATGAGTTTGGAAAATTTTTACATGGTCGGGTTACCAGCCCAGACGCACAACCACCTTCCTAGTGGATTGGGGATTTATTTCGAAGTTTCTTTCTCCTAGACGGGTTGCTAACCAAAGCTTTGGAGTCCCATCTACCCCTGGCTTGCAGGTTTCCTCTTCCGCTTTCTTTACCGTTGAGAACAAATTTCTTCATCCGCTTCTGAAGCCGTTGAGGTATTCCTCATTGGAGCTAGTTCGCTTCCCTTCTCCTCTTACTAGATAGCAAGATAGTTAAAAACCAGACTTCCCTATCTAGTCGTCTGGGTCATTAGGTACTGAGCCCCTCCACCACAACAAGGTCTAGTCCGTGGAGGGGCAATTAAAGTCGTCCCATATATATATATATATATATATATATATATATATATATATATATATATATATTATTATTATATATTTCCCCTGTTTTCTTTGCATGGCTTGTAATAGTTTCTCGGAACTGGGGGTGGGTTGCGGTAGGAGCTGCAATCTCAAGTCCTTCACCAGTGGTAATTCTCATGTCATCGCATATGTTAATCGTGCGGGTGTGAATTTCGATAAGCCAAGTGCTTGCTTCAGGAATGCGCTCATCATCTATTCTTGGTCTATCAGGTTCTGGTGTCCATATATTCTCCAGTCCGTATGTCGCTGCTGCTATTATTTTTAGCTGAAATAGTGTCTATAGTGACATCTCACGGAGGTGCCTTAAGTCACTCATAGCTCTTGTTGCTATGTCCTTAATATGTGCTGTGAATGTTGCCCCTGTCGTCTGCATCGTTACTCCTAGGTATCTGTTTGCTGACGGATACTAAAGGCTATCCGCTCTTAAAGTGATCATCGTCAAAACAAAACCATGTGACCTGCTCACTTTTCATTGATATGGATACCGACGTACGATGTAGAAGCAATAAGTACGCGAAAAGTAGTTCCCTTCATTAAAATAAAAATATATCCTTTGAATATACTTGCAATTCTTCGTGAATTAAAATAACAATATTCAAAACATAGAAAATATTCTAAAATATATCTAATCAATAATTATAACTTAACATAGTTTATTACATATGGATAACGTATTTAAGTCATGCATCAGTCGATTCTGATGCAACAAATGGCTGAAGGTGTCGAGTCTTCTGTTGCTGTGTCATCAAAATTTGTAAAACACAAGTCTGGCAAACCTTTGACTACCTAGTGGTAAAAAACAGTGATTTTAAAAGCAATTCACAAGTTCAGTGAATAATCTCACCAGCTTTCTTGTAATCTATCCATTCAATGATCAGATGTCTCATATATTTCACATGTGTACCCTGTCAATGTGCCTGTAATTGTGGCGTGAATGGCGGAAGGATACAATTGGCGTTTGTTTATGTTAGGATCACTCTAAGGGCGGATGAGGTATAAATACATTCTTTCGCAGTATGTATCACTGTTGTAAAAAGCATGCAACTATTCCTTTAAAGGTCCCCACAAACAAAAATTTGAGGAGAATAAGGAGGCCAAAAAGATCACCTCAATCAATTTATCGCCTATTAAATGTCCATCTGATTCACAAGTAATAGCGTTTTACTTTCCCGCTAATTATTTACTTCAAAAGCTTCAAAATAGAAAATAATTCTCCTCTTCAAATGAAACCTGCTTTTATCACAGTAAATATATACTTTTAACTCAGTTTAGAAAGTATAATACATTATTTACAAATTAATGAATTTAACATTAAATTAAGTAGATTTTAACAATAAAACCAAATATGTTATTATTCGAAGATCGTACCCCTACAGGCCTCAGGTGGTCCTTGGGGTAATAGGACGTTAAGGTTCCCACTGTTTAGAGAATCAGCAACTGATGTCAGCCGGGCTTTTAGCCCTGCGTGATGGCCGCCTTTACCCCTAAAACATATGTCTGGTTTTCCTTTCCGTTAGAGACTGAGTCGATCCTAGGGCCATGGGACAGAACATAGCTATTCAGAATTATTTACTATCACATTTTAAAAGTTATTGATTCTAACGTGGCAGATTCATGAAAATAAATCAATTGTTCTATAATAGGGGAGGCTCTATCATGTAAATTTATATTGGCTTATGTTGTCATTGAATTCTAACAAAAGAGAGACTCATTTTCTTTATGTATGGGGCTTAAATCCATCGCATTAATCTGCCACGTTAGAATCAAGGTTTAGGTCAGTTTATAAAAATGTATTGTAATTCACCGTTGAGGTTATGCAATAAAACGTTAAGATATTAAAATGTGTACCTGATATATCGATCGTCGTCATCTACAGGAAATTAAATTTCTGTTAAAAAACTTCATCGAATAATTGAAATTAAGTATATAAATTAAAATGTTATAAGGGCTGATATATTGTGTTTTACATACACAATTTTAACTACTTGTCGAACTTTTTTAAACAGAAATTTAATGTACTTGAGGACGAATGATATATCAGGTACTTATTTTATTATTATAAAATTTTATAGCAATAAACAAGTCACTCAAAGACCACAGCACATTTGTTACTGCATTTGACATAAGACATCCTTTATTAAAACTGTGTACTTACATCCTGGTTGTAGTATGTAATATTATAAGTAATGCCACGAGTGATTTCCAATTTATCTAGAGGATTTGGAAATCAAGAGTGGCATTTGTTAGGACTGTTTAACGAATAAAATTAACCTGTTTACTCACAAATCATTATTTAAATATAGCCATTTTAAAATATTTATATATTTAAAGTAAACGGCGAAGTTTGAAAACAAACGAGAAATGTTTGGTTATGTTTCATTTGTTCATCACTGCAACTTGATCATTCTCTTTATCATATATCAAGAAGGAATATTGTAAGAATGCACCCTAATGGAGAAAAAATGAAACACATCAAATTGTATATTATAACTTATAATCAACATTATAGGTTATTAATTCAATTTTTAGGAAATAACTCAATAAAATCAGTATTTAAAAACACAATTATTGAACACACAATTATCAAATGGGTAGGTGAAAGAATCTGTTTATTATTTGCTATATTCAACGTATTTGTTAGAGAGTCAGTCACGGCAAAATAATGTTCTGGCTTGTTCGGAATATTAAAAAGTGGGAGCTTTCTTTATTTTGGTAATCAAAATTGGATAATTATCGAGGTGAAACACGACTGTGATTGGTTGTAAAACAAAATTCATTGAAACGAGTTTGGTCATTGACTCCCATTTGGAGCATGAGTTAAATGGTCTAGGAAATAAAATTTATTATTTTATTCTTTAGAAAAAGTGTATAAAAATGCTGTTTTCAAATACTGAAACTCTATATAAATATTATTTGAATTTTAATCTCCCTTCAGTACTTAGTATGCACATGAATAAAAATGTATAACAAGCAACAAAAAAATAAGAGTTATTTAGCTTTTAATATTAATGTCTAATGAAAGGATTTATAAATCTAATAAAAATGACCAGAGTCGCAAGGAAAGAATGAAGATTATTATTAAACAAGAGAAGGTGAAAACAAACGAGAGAAGAAAGAAAAATGCGCAGTAGGAGGCCATGATATTAATTCTATACTCGCAGACACGAATAATGATGCTCATTTGTCGCGCCAGAGCAAAGATTACAAGTAGCAGAGTTCACAGAGGATATTAGTTTCTGCTGTACAAAGCCAAATACAATTTCCATACGCCTAGCCTCGCCATATTTTATCTAAACTTTAAAGTAGATGGCGTTCATGCAATTTCATTAAAACTCTGCACACCTTTCCCATGGAACAGCTTGCGCTTTTTCAACATCAGTCCGCGATCAAAGTACAAAGAATTGTAATAATGTGATTAATATAAAGCTCTTCTTTATTTCGTTATACAGTACACGTTCAGTACAGTATCGTAGTTAAAAATATCAGTACAAACTACATTATGCCAAATAAGTACAGTATTTTAGGGCATTGCCTGCATAGATGCTTTTGTTTCCACATAACCTGCTTCGGAGATGTGAATTTAAGCGTAGGCTAACTCTTCATCCAAGGTCTCGTATTGTTGTTTCAAACATCATCATCAACATCATCATATTCTTCATCACGGATTCGACTGCAAATGTTTCATTCCGGTCTCACGCAGAAAAATGTTCTCTCTATCGTGCTCTTGGCCGTCTTACAGATCAACATCCCTCTGGTTTTATATGTGAATAACTATTTAGTTGTACGATCTTGGTCCATTCTTTGAATGAATCTCTTTTCCATAGCTGAAACCATTTGAGGTAGCTCATTTGGTTTTATTTTACAATGGACAAATGGACAAAAAAGTTTATTAAAAAAATAATTACTTAAATCCATTAATTGAAATTGAAATAAAAAAACTGTAGGTGATGGAGAAATTCCGAATACACATATTTGAAAACACGATAAAAACTGCATTAAGTACAACTATTGATACTCATGAGACAAAAATCATGTTGACCAGTGTTATTAGTCCTTGTTTAGTATGGTAATAATATATTATTGTATGTAGAGAATAAGACACTCACATTACGGAATGATGCTTATATCCAGACTGCTCCAGAGTTCTGATATATATCCTAATGACACACAAATCTGAAAAAAGAAAAAAAATCAAATGTTTAAAATATACAAATGGTTTAAAAATATTTACTACTGGAATTAAATAAGTAAAAGATAATATAAAAGGCAATGGCATTCCATTTCACAAGCTGTCTACATGGCGTGGTCAGTGCAGTCCCTACCTTTCATTCTAGCGATCCGAGATCGATTCCCGGATGGCTAGGGAATTTTAAATGTCCATCACGGTTCTGAATGTGTATCCTGAACTTGTATGAAAGACAACAAAATATATACAAACTAGCTGACCCGACAAACGTCCTGCGCGAACGTTCAATCATGGTGTCATGGCCAGACGATAAAAATGTTACTTTTTTACCATAAACTTCACTAATTACGACGTGAATAGATATTATTAAATAAGTTCGCAAAAAAACTCCTCACTGTCATTTGTTGTGGCTCAAGAAGCGTGCATGATCACGTCACATTGTTTTCGCGCGGGATATGTCGATAATGCAGATGACTACACATCTGGCATAAAAATCCTATAATCCGATCGTAGCGCCACCTACCGAATCCAACTGTGAATCTAAACCATCCAGGGATCCACTCAAAAACACACACACAACAATTCATCAAAATCGGTCCAGTCATTTAGGCAGTTTTTAATTTTTTAATTTTGTGTTGCAAGATAACTTCCACGTCTAATTGTCGAATTTCGCTCATTTTTTAAAAATAATACCTACCTTAGTTAATTTTAATACAATATACCGAGTTTCATTGTGAAACAAAAAAATATGACCGCTAGAGTGATTTTTAAATTTTCTCTTCAGATGAACTCCTACACCTAATGTTCTGAGGGTCCAATTGCGAATATAAATAATCGAGGAACACAATCAGACACACAAAAAAAATCATCAAAATCGACCCAGTCGTTTAGTGACAAATACACATTCAGAAAAAAATATTATATTATAAAGATAATATAAAAATTAATTGAAGGAAAACGAGGGAGAAAAAAAGGTGTGTTATCGCAATTTAAAAAAATGGTATCTGAGATGCAGTAAATCTTACACAACGGCCGACTTTACTCCCACGATAATTTGGAAATTAATTTTATAGGAAACTGTGTGGGCTCCATAATGAGCGAATACATAGTTGCAATTTTTCATTTCCCTGGATCGCACCCGGGTTATACAGCTCATAGACGAATCACTTACCACTTTGACCCACAATAGTTAGGGTCATCATCAACAACAACAAGGATTAAGCCCAATGGCCTGTTCCGATCTCATTATAGGTCGAATTGGTCCTTCCATTTCTTCAATGGTCTTCCCAACAATCTTCTCCCTTTTGCTTTATAATTATACATTCTTCTTGGAATGCGCTGTTCATTCGTAATATGTGCTGAAGATAAGCATTTTGATAATTGTTTATTCTTTCACAGAGATTAAATATATTAAGTTCTGTTCTTATATCTTCATGTTTCTTTTTATCGGCTCTTTGGTATCCTGCTATTGCTCTCAACATCTTCATTTCAGCAGCCTCTATTTGTGTACTATCTGCATTTGATAATGTCCAGGTTTCACATCCATAGATAAGAGATGGAACTGCCAATACTTTGTAAAACTTCAAAATAGTTTATTTTCTAGTCTAATTCAATAAAGTGCGTTTAATTGTGCTACATAGATAATTAAATTGTTGTATTTTAGTGTGTTTATCTAAATTTCTGTCATTGCCTAAATGACATCCCAAATAATTAAAATTCTGAACTTGGTCTATAATTACATTGTATATCATTATTTTTGTTCTTATTGCACATTTTCCTTTCAGAGCTAATATTTTTGTTTTAGATGTAGATATTCTTCTTCTTCTTCTTCTTCTTCTTAACTTCCTGGTTTAGGCAAGAGTTGCCTGTTCCGTCTTCACTAGTAGATCTAAGACCATATCTTCCGAGGACGTCCGACATCTCTTCTTCCTCTTGGAAAATAATGGAAGATTTTATTTGGTAATCTACTTTCTTCCATTCTTTCTACATGTTCTTTCCATTGTATCTTCTTGTTAAATATATTTTATTTTATGGAGTAGATCTGCAGTTCTTCGCGGATATCCTCGTTTATTATCTGGTCCATTCTAGTGCAGTCTTCTTAAAAATTTCATCTTGGCTGCTTGAATTTTACTTTCTTGTTTGGTAGTGGTAATCCAAGATTCACTCCCATACAAAAGGACAGGGACAGCCATTGTTTTATAAAATTTTAGTTTTATTTGTTTATGGGCTTTATTATTCAATGTTCTATTTATTGTACCACAAATAGCTTGAAACTGATGTGTTTTGTGTTCAATATCTTTATCATACCCATAGCTGATGTCACATCCTAAATATTTAAAGTGGGATACTTGTTCAATAGTTTCGTCTCTAATTACTATTTTTGTACGCAGAGTATTTATTCCACAAAATGCCATTACTTTTGTTTTATTTATTGAAATTTTAAAATGTAAATATTCTTAAATCGTATTTTAGAGAGATATTATTTAAAGTATAAAGGAATTTTTGTAAAGCATATAGTTAAGGTAAAACTTAAAATAAATGTTGAGTAAATCTAATTAATAAACCTTAACAAATATTATGATATTTTATTCAAGTAAAATGTGATTTTTCATTAGGAATCATTAATATGAGTGTGTTAGGTATGTAGAACAGTAGTGTCTACTTTGAATCAGCCTGTAGCACCAGGAGCCGATATAATAATTACCGGAGGAAGGAACAGCGAGCTTCTAATGTTTGACCTTCTGCTGTGTCGCGCTCTAACCTTTACCCCCACCCCCATAACTTCTAACGACACCCTCCATTATGAATCTGAAAATCCTCAATTTCGCTTGCTATATCTTTTTATTTCCTAAAATTCAATTGATTCTTTTATATATTTTATTTTCAAAATGCACATCAACCTCATTAATTATCAAAATATGCCAATTATTACACAAGCATCAAAATTTAACGTATGAATTTTTTATATTTAAAATGTTATACTTCTGAAAAATTGAGTTATTCATCAATGAAAAGAGGTACAGTGATCCCACTACAGACCTCAGGAGGTCCATAGGGTAGTAAGAGATTAAGGCTCCCATCTTTTTAGAGAATCTTCCTAGCCCTGGGCAACGGGAGCCCTTTCCTTCTGAACACGTATCTCCTTAACCAATTACGCTACGGTGTATTAACTAGGCACAACAAATTACCAGAATAATAGCATGAAATTAATATGTTTATTCTTTTATTTGTTTATTTATTTTTCAAATCAGGTACACCATCCCTCCAATCTTTTAAAATATTTTAATAAACAAAGATTGAAGAAATACATTTTAATTTAAAAATAATCACAGAAGAATTCTCAATCAAATATTTTAATAATAAGGAACATTTATGAATGTATGAATATATAATGGAAACGGACAGCTAATGACAAATGTGGGAAATTTTGAGGAAGTGGCTGGATTCAAATACCTAGGAACAATAATCACAAACAGGAATGAGATGCAAAAAGAAATTAAACATAGACTCAATTATGGAAATGCGTGCTATTATGTACTACAGAGACTTTTCATGTCCCAACTCCTTTAAAAAATACGTTAAACTCAAAATATATAAAACTATTATTCTACCAGCTATATTATAAGGATGCGAAACATGGACTCTTACTTTAAGAGAGGAAAGGAGATTACGGGTATTTGAGAATAAAGTACTTAGGAAAATTTTTGGACCAAAGAGAGATGAACAGACAGGTGAATCGAGAAGACTACATAACAGTGAACTACATGGTGTTTATATGAAGGCAGATATAATAAGAGCAGTTAAGTCTCGTAGACTGTGATGGGCAGGACATGTGGCACGAATGGGGACTGAAAGACGTGCATGGAGATTTCTTGTAGGAAAATCAGAGGAAAAACTCCTAGTTGGTAGACCAAGAATGAGGTGGGAGAATAACATTAACTATGACTTGAGGGAAGTAGATTATACAGGGAATGATAGGAAAACATTAGCTCAGGATAGGGATGTATGGAGAGCTTATGTCCGCGCAGCCATGAACCTATGGGTTCGATAGAGCCAGTTAGTTAGATATTTAACACATTTGGATTTTAATTCACTGACCTTCGCCAATTTTGAACCCATAAGCCAATTAACGACTTAATTATCTTCTTCGTATCGAGAACAACGTTCTTCGTTTTTCTTTTCGACTAAGATTGCAATTGCCTGTACAATTTTAATGATGCCGGTATATAGTATGGTTCTTTCATATATGCAGAACGATAGAATACATCACAAATTGAACTTTTTTTCATTAGACCGACATATTGACTGTGCATATACGAGGAAGGAAAAGGAAAAATAAAAAGAGTTGTAGATTGCAATTAGACAGAAAAATCGTGCGGAAGAAAAAGTGAAGCTCAATTAGACTGTCCCGCAGAGCAGATGTGACAGAAGGGTTGCCTAATTGGCACGGAGATGTGATAGTCAATTCTGCGCGTTAATTTTACACCGACTGGCAGGAACACCATCTTTAGGAGAGGGAGAACGAGAGCGCCGATTAACGATGCTATATTAAATGAAGACGAGAATTAAAGCAGAAATCAAATTTACATCCGCAAGTCCATAGCTCGAATCTAGAGAACGTGTCTGCGGGTTTCTTTTAAATAATTTATTGTAAGGACAGCGAGCGAGTAAACAAATTATATCTCATCTTTATGTTACAGAATATCAAGATTAGTAAGGAAATTAATAAAATTTAATGTCATCTCATCTTGTAAGATAAAAATCCATCGCGACTATATAGGGTGAACGGTAATTACACCGACAAACTTCAGGGACTGATTCCTGACTGAAAATGAAGAAAAAAGGTCATATAACCCTTAAATTGACAAAACACAAATTTCTTGTTAGATATTTGAATGCGACGGACCGCAGTGAAAACGGAATTTTGTATAACTGATATCATTCGGTATATTGTACAATTACACACACATGTAAGTGGTTTATTTTTGTTCGCTTTCTTCTGATTTATTTCAAATATTAAATTAACTAAACCTACTGATGTATCTATAAGGATACATTACGAATTTAAGGAATAAACATGTGTCCGGAAATGAACGATGTGCGTGCAACGATAACAAATCGTCCCGGCACACAGTAAAAGTGATCCCACAACAGGCCCGGAGGCCCTTTTGGTAGTAGGAGGTTAGGACTCCCACTTTTTCTAGACAATCGGCACTTTATCAGCCGGGTTGTCAGCCCTGCGTGACGGACGCCTTTACCCCCAGAACAAGCGTCTGGTACTCATTTCCATTAGAGGCTGAGTCGACCCCAGGGCCATAGTGACGTCAGAGGGTTTGGGTCAGTTTGAAAATCCTGACCCCAACGGGACTTGAACCCTCGACCCTCCGGCTTGTAGCTCAGTGGCCCGGCACACAGTACGTAGCATAATCTCATTCACGTCACAATAAAGTGGCCTCCATGAGATGCAATGCACGCGCTCAGACGTCGTATCATGGATTGCCTCACTTTTTCGCATGTTCCGGCATCTCTCCGAATAGCGTCAGAGGCGACATGGAAACGCTGTTGAAAGGTATGCACATCAGGAACTGGTTCAGCATACACAACGCTTTTCAGATGCCAGAGGTAAAGCTCCGAGGGGTTTAAGTCCGGTGATCTAGCAGGCCACGCAACACGGTCGAGAGAATAATGCTATTCGTCAGTATCATCTACCGTGGCAACAATGCATTTATGAACACTTATTCATAGGACATTTTTTTTTCTCCTTTTCCAGTCAGGAATCAGTCCTTGCATTTGTCGGTGTAATTAAAATTCACCCTGTAGAAAACAGTATATTAGCCCTTAAATTTGTAACGTATCCTGTATGATACATCAATTAGTTCATCATCATCATAGTACATCCACGAATTTAGGCCATTTGTTGACCTGTTTCGGGCTCCAGAGAAACACCATCCAGAAGTCTTTTGAGTGGAAGTCCTAGTCTTCTTCTTCCTGCAGGTTGATATCTTAACATTTGTTTGGGTATCCTGTGATCTTCCATTCGAAGAACATGTTGCATCCATCTTGACTTATAATCAGAAATTTTGTTTTCTAAAGGTTCCATGTGTAATTCTTCTAAGATGTCTTCATTTTTTTTTGTGATCTAGTAGTGTGTATCCTGCAGTCCTCCGAAGGTATCTCATTTCAGCAGAACTAAGTCTCTGTATATCCTTCTACACAGTATACCCAATAACAATAGTTATGTATGTTATCGTTTTCAGTGCGGACATTCAAATAACTGACACGAAAAATTAGTATTTTGCCAATTTAAGGGTTGAAGAATGGAAGGATAAGTTTTTATGGATTTAATACTACTACTACTACTACTACCACTACCACTACTACTACTACTACCACTACCATTACTACTACCACTACCACTACTACTACCACTACTACTACCACTACCACTACCACTACCACTACTACTACTACCTACCATTACTACTACCACTACTACTACCACTACCACTACTACTACCACTACTACTACTACTACTACCACCACTACTACTACTACTATTACTAAAATGGCGTAGCCCAATGTTGAGCCTTAGTCTCTCCTTTGTCAGGCGTTACCAGACCAAGTTAATTCAGTTACTTTTATATGCCCATAGATGTCATGGATGGTATACGATCCAATGAGACATCTAGCAGGCAACCGAGGTATTACTAGGATGATGAGGTCAGTAAATTTTGTTTAGAAGTCTTTTTATTCAGGCTTAAGTATCTTTTACGAGCTTGCAAATCTTCAATTCGGGATTCACGGCTTAAGGTCCATCCCGGAGGACTTGCTACATGGATATTTCCTTCTTAAGACGATCCACAGGCCCCGGCCGGGTTTGAACCCACGGCCTTCGGGATCGAGGCAAGAGCTTAACGACTAGTTCCCCGCGGCCGACGTACGGGTTTAATGACGTATATTTGTTTAACGAGACTAAATTCAACACGTTAAGTAATCTGGTTAAATTGTTTGACAAGAAGGTAAGAGGATTCTTTACTTTCGATACCAAACGCTGAACATATCTGTACTCTGAAATGAATTCCATGCTCTAGCCATACAATTCGTGAATGATTCAGAGTCACGTCACGGCCTATCGATCACTATCAATATTTAATTCTAAACGTATTAATATCTTAAGGCCTACGTAATGAAAATCTACCTGGATAACAACTATATTCAGGACTTTGTATTACACATACAAATTAATTTAAGACATAAATTACAACTTTCGTATCTTAAATGTTTTAAATATGCTTTTGTTATTTTATTGTATTCATTTTTAGTAGTGATATTATCTAGAATAACGTTGTGCAATGTTTATGCTATACTAATATAATATTTTAAATATATTTAAGTGTATGAAATATTGTATTATTTTATTCGTCTGGTTTATTGGAAGAGAAGGCCTCATGGCCTTATTCTATTACCTTAAATAAAACACTATTATTATTATTATTATTATTATTATTATTATTATTATTATTATCGGCCGCGGTGGACTAGTGGTTATGCTCCTTACCTCTGGTCCCGAGGGTCGCGGGTTGAAACCCGGCCGGGGTCGATGGATTTTTTAGGATGGGAAAATCCAAGGAGCAAGTCCTCCGGGAGGGACTTTAAGCCGTGGGTCCTGAGTCTGAAGATTTTCAGGCTCGTAAAAGATCCTTAAGCCTGAATGAAAGGCCTCTAAGCAAAATTTACCGAATTTTCCCGTCCTAGTACTACCTTGGTTTCCTAGATGTCAGTATGAGGCGCAACGCTGACCACGGACATCTCAAATGACATCTATTCGAAAACAAGTGTAACTAAATTAGTATGGTTCAAATTCTTCCCTGTAGGGGTAGAGCGCCTAAATCTCTGTTAAGGAAAACATGGGCTTACAAGATTAGATTATTATTATTATTATTATTATTATTATTATTATTATTATTATTATTATTATTATCTATATTCTGGGAAATTTTCCAGGAATATCTATCTTTGACGTGCCAGATATCTACATGAACTAATCTAATGTTTTTAAGTTCCACTCGGTGTTAAATTAAGCATTCAAATTTATTATCTTTTTTCTAATGGCAGTTCACTGCTGTAGTTTCGGCCGGGACAAATTACCTGGGTGAGATGTTTATAGGGGTTTTTTCCCACACCTATAACAAAAATTAACTCATTAGTTTTCTGGCCTCTCAATATTAGTCAAAGCATTTTTTTTTTAATTTTCAACAGAGTTAAATGTCTTGCAGACAATCAGGTGATCACTTTATGATGAAGTAATTATTACAGCTCGAGTCCAAGCGCTGTGTGTTTGCGGGGGGAAGTGTGGGGAGTGGGAGGAGGTACACTTCTGTGCTTCTCATAGTACTAACACCTGAGACAGCAAATTCCTTTCAGACACACGGAGCTGGGTCCCGTGCTATACATATGGTACTTTTATAGCTATAAAGAAAGCTATTCACTTCATTCAATAAAAAAAAGTCTCCAGTGGTGATACTAAACAAGGCTACAGATGTATATATATTTTTTTTAATATGACTCGTTTATCTAGTATTTCTCTCCAAACTTTATAAAATGTGATTTTATTTGAGTTTTTTTTAAATGTATAACATTTTTATTTCTTATTAGCCATTCTGCAACTTCAAAATTCATGAAGAATTATCTGACTATTTATCTCATAGACCGATAATTTTGCCTCTTCCTGTTGATTAGATTGCCTCTTCCTGTTCGTAATGAGAGATATCTCCGCAAATTAACTTCTTTGACAAAGATATCGATTCAACAATGTACGATCGATATGATACAGCAAGAAATGCCAAAAGAAAACAACTTTAAAAATTACCAAAAAATGGTTAGTTCTGTTGCTCTAAAATTACAATGAATCTGAATTATTGTTAATAATTATTTCTCATACAATCATGTGTTATTGCTTTTTCCCAAGCCCAAAGAGATTTAACAGTAAATACATGCTATTTATAACTATACAGCCGGCATAGAAATCGCCCGGAAGTAAGATCGGAATACATAACCTCACATTTGCTAAATATTAAACATCATAATTATTTTTAGCCTCTCATGTTGTATTATTCGCTAAATAGTCACTCCTAATCCAATGCGAGGTTGAGTTTTTTTCATTAGACGAAATCACTCGCGGCTCTGTCGCTCGTGATTTTTTTCAGAAAAACACAACCTCTTGTTAGATTACTGTTGATACATTTTTGTTCCTTTTTCTCCCCCTTAGGAAATAAGCTTTGTCAATTTCCACTATTTCCACATGAAATGGTATGGAGTAATATTATTTTTTAACTACATTTGTTAGCTTTTAATTAATTTCCTTATTTCTGTAATTAAAAATGTTGGATATTTGAAACCATCGCTTGCACTGCTGCTATAGAATCTATCAACAGCACTGCTTTTTGGATGCCAGTGGTCTATAATATATCAGTAGCTGCAGGGCTGTTTGCATGGATTTTACTTCAGCATCAGAATTTGTTTTATTCTCTCCAACTGTGTGTAAAGGATGAAGAGGGGGAGAACAGACTCCTGCACCTGTTCCTTCTTCTCTTTGCTCAAATGACCTACGAATGCATACTCTGAGAAAGTTGTTGGATACTTTTCTTGTACAAAATAAAAAAAAATCAAAATCATTTATTGCTAGAAAACTATTAAAATACAATTATTGAAATATATTAAATTTAATCTAGCCTCCCCTGAATGAAATCAAATTCTTGAGCTCAGGGCTGGATTCTTATATATATTAATTTTACAATACAATACAGTACAATGGCAGGAAATTAATCATCTTAATATTGAGCCTCCTAAAATAACTATAATTAATAATCCCACCATACCTCTAAAAAATAAAAGATAATAAAATTAATGCTAATCTTACCTCATAAGAAATTGTCTGGTTCAATAATTTTAGCGGGGATTCTTTTGAAATTGGGGGGGGGGGTTACGGATTACTTCGGGTGTATAATTTATTAATGAGAATTGGTTGTAAAATAAATTTTGTTTGAATCGTTAACAAAATAACTGTACAAACAGAAACATAAGGCACTCTAAGTAGTAATTTAAAAATAGATGTAGTAGATTATACAGGGAATGATTGGAAAGCATTAGCTCAGGATACGGATGTATGGAGAGCTTATGTCCGCGCGGCCATGAACCTATGGGTTCGATAGTGCCAGTGAGTAAGTAAGTAAGTGAGTATTAGGTAATACTTTTTTGAACCCATTTACATACTTGATTACAATAAATAATTTTTTTGTTATCCTATTAGTTATATAATTTCTGTATGAACAATACAATAAGCATCCATCCATCCATAGTAATTCTGCACGAGGGCAGGTCTTTCACTGCAATCATAGCATTTTCATGCTATGCTTTGCAGCTTTACTAGGGAATTAGGTGTGGTAGCTTCCCGTTGCTTTCCACACAGGTGAAGGAGGTGATGATAATGATAAGGATGATGATGATGGCCGGATGATTTTCGGAGACCGTTGGGCCCTAAGCTTTTTGACGTTTATCTTACAAGTGAGGAAAAACCCCGAAAAAACGTCACCCAGGAGCCTGTACCGACTGGGAATCGAACCCGGGCCCGCTGCGTGACAAGGCAGCACGTTACTTCGAGACCACAGCGGTGGACAATACAATAATATTGACTTTAATTCTGAACTATTTTATATTTTCTAGAACTTAAAATTATAGGATTACAAGTTATATAATTATTTATTTGAATAATAAATACTATATTAATTTACTTCCAAACTATTTTATAATTACTGAAGATACATTTTTTACAAATTTTGTTAAATTTTTTAGATCCATTTTTGAGATTTCCGGACAAGTTAATAGTAGTTTATTATACATTCTAGATTCCATAGTATCTGCAACGCATGTAATCTGCTGTTGTTTTACATTTTGGCTCTATTAAAGTTGTACAAATTTTCCTGTTCGTATTGTAATAATGACTGATTTTGTTAAAGTGGTATAAATTTGTATGAATAAATTTTATTATTGTATTTGAAAATAGTTGTTCTATATTAAAAATCTTAAACATATCAAACAGTAACTATGTCGGAATATCTAATAGTTTATTCATCATAATTTTTTTCATTGTTTTTACAGTTTCAATAGTTGTTTCTTTGAGTTCTAAATCAGTAGAAAAAATTACTCGGTAATTGTCCTTGATCGAATCCGCAAAAGTCTCTTTGGCTGACGCAGTGCCCATGGACAATGCAGAGATTATTGAGATATGCTTCCTAATTTTATTTAAAATGTTGTAAACGGTGTATTAACTGGTAAATGATAGAGTTTGAATAGTTGTTTGAATTCTAAATCAGTAGAAAATATTACTCAGCCATGATCTATTTCGAATCCGCAACATTCTCTTTGTGTGACAAAGTGCCCAGGGATGATGAAAATATGATTGAGATTGCTTCTTAATTTTATTTAAAAATGCTGTAAACGATGTATTAACTAGTAAACGCTGTTAATACAGATCGATACAGGGTGAATTTAAAAATCCTCAAAACAAAAAAGTATATTACAAGGGCAATACTTTCGTAAATCAATGGTGACCATTGTAATCTTGTAATAAGTTGTTGAGCAGACTTGGTTGTATAAATCTGTATTATTGAAAATCTCAAATACCATATTTTATGAATATATTCACTGTTTCTCAAATTTAGTAAGTAATACCGCCCTAATAAGATGTTCAGTAGAATTTGTTTAGAAGGTGGAATTGGGAAGTACTCGAACATCCACCAAATTCACAAGACATGAGCTCTTGTGACTATAACTTATTCTCAAAGATCAAAGAACTTCTACGAGGCATTCGATTTCAGTAAAGAGTTGATATCCACAAAGCTCTAAGTCGATCAATGAAAGAGATATCCAGAAATGTTCTTGCAGATGGAGTGTGCCGTCTTTCAAGGATATTGGACTTAACAAAAGACTATAAATGAAGTTTGTAATGTCAAAAATAACCTAAATTAACGTGTTATGATGTTATAGCAGTGCTGTAATTATTGTCTGTCCAAAGGATCTGTGCCCCCGTAAGATATGCGAACTAAAGCCTACTTCCTTATTCTACCTTTGCAAATAATATCCTTCCCTACATTCCTATCTCTCTTATATCTCTCTCTTGCACTTGCACTCCAGTGTTGTCAACTCAACTCCAACCTTGCATTATTCAATATTCAGGAGCCATGACACTGAGGGAAGTTTGGCAACGTCCCTACTCTATAAGTTACCGCGGTAGTCGTTTGACGTAGTGGAAGGGGAGTGCAGTGAAATGGTGTGAGTATAGACGTGTACTTTTCTAAGAACGATGTCAGCGCTGTAGGGGCACAGATCCGTTGGTCCAAGTATACTTATCGAATACCCTAGTATTTAAGATTGTTCTCTAACATCTGAGGTGATTATTGTCTGAATTCAAATCTGGGAGTTGGAAAGGCTAACAAATTTTCCTCAGAAGTTTTCTCTTCAGGCTTGAGATACTTTCACGCGATCGCATATCTACGAAACAGAAACAGAGCTTTACTTCCCTTGCGAAGGAAATCATATTCAGCATGTTTAAAAATGCATCAAGCTCGACCGAGTTTGAACTCGCTCTCGCATGAACCGATGAGATTGCGGAAATATTTATACAGATAGATTCAGTCGTAAATTAACCACGAAATAATGTTCTATTCAACATTTACGAACAAATTCTGGGAAGCCAGATTAAATAGGTATGGACTTCAACGCATTAATAATTCATAGAATTTTATCCAACTATCACGTGGTTTAAAACGTGCCAGACATATTTTAATCCCAAATCATAGAAATACCACATGCTAATTTATTGAAATTATCATCATTACCTTCCTTTTATTTTCTCTATTCGCCTTTTATAGGCTGTTCCTCATGGTTTTTTCCCTGAAAATCTATATCTGTAGCATGCATTTGTATTTACGAAACAAACGGGTCTTAGAATTTTTCCTCTACTCATTAACATAATATAATTGTATATTACGATGTGAGGTTGGGAAGCGTCTTTTTACAGAAGCGAGAAAAATGTTTAATTTCCAAAATTCTGCAAACACTTCACAAACATGCATTGTACATTATTTTTTGCGCGATGGTGTTTTCAAAATAATAAATAATAGTAAAACAATAACATATTTGATGGAAATATTTACGTTCATTAAAAACAACTGACTAACGTTAACAGTGTGGGCAATGTTTATTAGTTGATAATACAGGAGGCCGTGAGACCAATTAGCGATAAAATGGCGGCAAGCACGTATTTATTGTTTTATATTGTTTCATAATAAAGTTCAGTTCATTTAAAATGCAGTGATTTGTTTCGTATAATGTATATTAACAATACCTTTTGGATATTTTTTGTACGAGTATATACATTGTATGCAATATACATAGAGGGCAGTGGTTTTACTTCCCACACGCGGTTTGTAACATGTAATATTACAGTTTAGTTTTTTATTACAGCATAGTTATATTGGTTGGCAACCCCGAAATGTAGGAAGATGAACTTTCAATAATGGCCGCCATTGCTCTCAGTATGGCAAAACGCACTATCGCACAAACAAAACAAAAAAAATTATATAGCCTAATCTTTTTCTTTGCCATTCTCTTGTATCCTGCAATTCACCATACATTTTTTTTTCGTTTCACCCTCTTTGGGATACGTTGGATCAATTATTTATTTGTGTGTTGTTCCATTTTTATTGTCCAATATGTTTTCATTCTTTCTGATCTTGTTTTTCTCTCTTCTTCCGAGATAATAGGAAGAAATTGTATTTCATTTGCGGCGATTCTTTTTTTCATGCAGAATACATGACCCGCAGCCATAGACTTAAGACAATACAGATCGCTTAATGGTTTTTGTTGTTTACTTTCTGCCTCTTAACGCCGTTAGGCATCGATACAACACGGGATACCCAGTACCTCCATCGACTTCTATCAGCACACATTTTTATCATTTACACCATTGCTTGCCTTAGATTTTGTCCCATTGCTTAACTCCATATCTTTCTGTTTTTCCTTGGATTCTCATTTCCATGACTCGTTTTCCCGGCATCGATGTATGCATTTTGATTATCGATTTTTTTACAACAAAACTCATAGAAATGAATGTACTTACATGATGCAGGTACATCAGAATATCAGTTTAAATAAAATAAATTAATATTTTTAATTTAACGTGCTAAATTAGCCCAAATACAACGTATGTATTAAAAATAAGTGATTTAGATATCACTCATCGAATTTTGTGATACCTTAAGACCGGATTTTATCCTTATAAATACATGACAACATTAATATTCCACGCCCACTGCTAGAAATATTGAATGTACAGAGAATTACAGATTTTTTCTCGTCAGATCTTTTGTCTAATATAACTGTTTATAAGCTCAATAATTGTACAAATTAATCCAATGGAAATAATTTACTAATATATTTTAGTATCTATCATAAATTAAGAATTATTTATGATGATTTTATAAAGTTACAAAAAATCTCGGAATAAATAAATTCAATCTTCATAATAATAAAATCTAAAAAAATTGAAAATATAAATTAATTTATTATTTTACTAGTACTTTAAGGTATTTTGGGCTTTTATTTCACTCAACCAGTACTAACAAATGCTGTATTTAAATATAGAAGTAATGGACCTATGGAGTTTAACAATTCCTAAAATACAACACTTAAGTTAAACTTTACACATAACATAGGCCTAAACTAATGTACATATTAAGTAAAATCACAAAGTATTAATCGCATGAAATATGACCCTTATAAAATTAATCTATGATAAATGAAAAAAATGGAAACGAATGTAATAGTAGGCCTATATTACGAAAAGAGGTTTGGAAGTGGTTTTTACAGAATCGAGGAAAAATGTTCAAACATCTCGATTTTGTAAAACACTTCACAAACGTGCGTTGTACATTATTTTTTTGCGCGATGGTGTTTTCAAAATAATAAATAATAGTAATTTGTTGGAAATGTTTGCGTTCATTATAAACAATTGACTAACGTTAACAGTGTGGGCAATGTTTATTAGTTGAAACAACAGGAGGCCTTGAAACAATTATTGATAACATGGCCGAAAGTATGTATTTATTGTTTTGTATTGTTTCAAATCAAGTTCAGTTCATTTAGAATGCAGTGATTTGTTTTATATAATGTATATTAACACTACCTTTTGGATATTTTCTCTATATACATTGTACGTAGTATGCATAGAGGGCAGTGGTTTTACTTCCCGCACGTGGATGTAAATGTAATATTACAGTATAGTTATTTAGGTTGGCAATCTCGAAAAGTAGGAAGTTGAAATTTCAATCATGGTCGCCATTGCTGTAAGTACGACAAAACACACATCGCGCAAAAAATGATTTACGTTACATAGAAAGTACGGTATTATAAAAAAATATCGTAAATAAAAAAATAAATATAACGATAGATATTGGTTATTTAATAAAGGTATATATTGTTAATTTAATAATATGAATTCATAGATGAGATTAATTCATTATGGAAAGAGAAGCAATTTGGAGCCTGAACAGGCTAGCAAAAATCCTAAACCGTGACGAAGAAGAGGAACTCATATATAATATATAGATATATATGTAAAAATAAAGTAAAGTAAAGTGATCCCACAACAGGCCCGGAGGCCCTTGGGGTAGTAGGAGGTTAAGGCTCCCACTTTTTCTAGACAATCGGCACTTTATGTCAGCCGGGTTGTCAGCCCTGCGTGACGGCCGCCTTTACCCCCAGAACAAGCGTCTGATACTCATTTACGTTAGAGGCTGAGTCGACCCCAGGGCCATAGTGCCGCCAGAGGGTTTTGGTCAGTTTAAAAATCCTGACCCCAACGGGACTATATATATATATATATATATATATATATATATATATATTTTCGAAAGGAAGTTACTCATAAAAATCTGTAACCCAATTAACGATGAAGGCAAATGGAGAATTATAAAAAAATGAAGGATTGAGACAACTATACATAGAAACTGTATTTCAAACTGTATTAAACTGAAAATATTCCAATGAAACCGTCTGGTGGCATGTGAACAGCGAGGTCCAAGGAGGCGCGCTTTGGAGGAAGGAGAACGTGCAGATGCTATTATAACTCTGGGAGTCAGAAATTGGAAGAAGGCCACTAGGAATAGAGAAGAATGGAGGAGGCCAAGAGCAGACTTAGAGCCATAGGGTGGATGGATATCTACTTAATTTAGTTTTAAATTCTGATCCTAATGTCTGATAATAACTGTTGGAACGTGGGTGGGAAATCCAAGATTCAACAATTATGTCTAAAATAATTAAATACGAAGAGTATAAAAAGTGTTGTGAGAAAGAATAGATACAATAGATGACTGTTGAATTCATGTGCTGGAGTTATGACCATTAAAGAACACATTTTATTATGGAAATGGACAGCTAATGATAAATGAGGGAAATTTTGAGAAAGTGGTTGAATTCAAATACCCAGGAACAATAACTACAAATAGGAATGAGTTGCACAAAGGAATTAAACATAGGCTCAATTCTGGAAATGCATGCGATTATGCATTACAAAGACTCTTGTCGTCCCAACTCCTTTCAAAAAACGATAAACTGAAAATATATAAAACTGGTATTCTACCAGTTATATTATATGGATGCGGAACATGGACTCTTACTTTAAGGGAGAAAAGGAGATTACGAGTATTTGAGAATAAAATTCTTAGGAAAAATTTTGAACCACAGAGAGATGAATAGAGAAGGCTATATAACAGTGAACTACATGATGTTTATAGGAAGCCAAATATAATGAGAACAGTTAAGTAGCGTGGATTGCGATGTGCGGGATATGTGGCACGAATAGGGAATGAAAGACGTGCATGGAAGCGGGAAAACTAGAGGGAAAACGCTAAGTTTGTAGACCAAGAATGAAGGGGAGAATAATATTAATTATGATTTGAGGGAAGATTATACAGGGAATGATTCGAAAACATTGGCTCAGCATAGGTATGTATGGAGCGCTTACGTCCATGCGGCCATGAACCTACGGGTTCGAGGTACCAGTGAGTTGATTAGTTATTAAATAGATTGGATAAAAACTACGATAATAATCTATAACCGTCCACCGCTGTGGTCTCGAGGTAGCGTGTTGCTTTGTCACGCAGCGGGCCCGGGTACTATTCCCGGTCGGGACAGACTCCTGGGTGAATTTTTTTCTCGGGGCTTTTCCATACCTGTAAGATAAATGTCAGGAAGCTTAGGGCCCAATGGTCTCCGAAAATCATTCTGTCATCATCATCATCATCCTTATCATTAACATCCTTCACCGGTGTGGAAAGTAACGGGAAGCTCCCACACCTGTAATTCCCTAGTAAAGCTGCAAAGCATAGCATGGAAAATCCTATGATTGCAGTGAAAGACCTGCCCTCGCGCAGAATTACTATGGAATGGAACTTATAACCAAATGTCTACTTTCAAGGGTGCATTGCCAGCAATAATAATTAATTATTATGGTTCTGATTGAGACATAGTACATTACAATTATTAAAGAATATAATATGATACACACTTAACTTACTCCTAACTACCTAAAGTAATAATAATAATATATAATAATAATAATAATAATAATAATAATAATAATAATAATAATAATACTTTATTTATTCTGGTAGAGTTAAGGCCATAAGGCCCTCTCTTCCACTCAACCAGTACAAATACAAATAAATATTCGACAAATATAGATATACACTATACTAATTATAAACACTTAAAGATACAAAAAATGTAACAATGTAAATGTCATGTGCAAACAACATTTTATAGGGTAATAACAATAATGATACGATAATAATAATAATAATAATAATAATAATAATAATAATACTTTATTTATTCTGGCAGAGTTAAGGCCATAAGGCCCTCTCTTCCACTCAACCAGTACAAATACAAATAAATATTCGACAAATATAGATATACACTATACTAATTATAAACACTTAAAGATACAATAAATGTAACAATGTAAATGTCATGTACAAACAACATTTTATAGGGTAATAACAATAATGATACGATAATAATAATAATAATAATAATAATACTTTATTTATTCTGGCAGAGTTAAGGCCATAAGGCCCTCTCTTCCACTCAACCAGTACAAATACAAATAAATATTCGACAAATATAGATATACACTATACTAATTATAAACACTTAAAGATACAATAAATGTAACAATGTAAATGTCATGTACAAACAACATTTTATAGGGTAATAACAATAATGATACGATAATAATAATAATAATAATAATAATAATAATAATAATAATAATAATACTTTATTTATTCTGGCAGAGTTAAGGCCATAAGGCCCTCTCTTCCACTCAACCAGTACAAATACAAATAAATATTCGACAAATATATATATACACTATACTAATTATAAACACTTAAAGATACAATAAATGTAACAATGTAAATGTCATGTACAAACAACATTTTATAGGGTAATAACAATAATGATACGATAATAATAATAATAATAATAATAATAATACTTTATTTATTCTGGCAGAGTTAAGGCCATAAGGCCCTCTCTTCCACTCAACCAGTACAAATACAAATAAATATTCGACAAATATAGATATACACTATACTAATTATAAACACTTAAAGATACAATAAATGTAACAATGTAAATGTCATGTACAAACAACATTTTATAGGGTAATAACAATAATGATACGATAATAATAATAATAATAATAATAATAATAATAATAATAATATAAATATGATACATTATACGGGAAACACCAATTAATATATATATCTTACACTGGATAATAATGAAGTCGAGTTTAGAGCAAATATAAATTTAGATTTCTTTTAAAAGATGCCAATGTCCGGCAGCCCCTTATTTCTTGTGGTAGGGAATTCCAGTTGCGAGAAGTGGAGATGGTATATGACATGGAGTGATGTGATGTCCTATGTTGCGGTATATTAAGTAAGAGACTATGTTGTGATCTTGTGTTTAAGTTATGGTTTGAGGATAGATACTGGAAACGGGATGATAAATAATTGGGAATAACATTTTTCATTGAATTTTTTATTCCACTGAACAAATGTTCAGTGACACTTTTCTCGCCTACACACGCCCACGTAAGAATCTATTTTAGGAAAGAATATTCACAGCACACGGAAACAAGTTAGAATAAACTCATCTCTAATGACCAAAAAAAAGTTTTTATTAGCAATATTGATTTTATTCTATAGTTTACCTACATTGTGTGTCGTGGATAGATTTGAAGGTTCAAATATAATATGGAAAACAGCAATTTCCAATTTAAATATACATTATTCAATTTTTTTACATTTTAGGAAACAAAATAATAAGTTTGGATTATATACCACTGTAAATGACACCTGAGTATGTGAGGCCATCAGCCGATGTTCGGCGAAGTGCCTTCTAGGCCAGTCGCGGCATGGAGCTATATATATATATATATGGTATGATAAGAAAAATAAATGCCTGGACGGGATTCGAACCCGGATCTCTGAGTCTGTACCTCAGCGTGATATCCATTACACTACCAGGCGAATCCAATTCAAACACTTATTTTTCTTATATATGTATTATACTCTCCATTATTACTAGATGTCGCGAGAACACTGTCTTCACTGCCATCTAGTAGCTGACTATATCAAGTAAGCAAATTAAAGAGAATATTTATTTTACTTTATAGCAGTGACGCTTTATCGATGTTATAATTAAATGTTTAACATTAAGCAATGCAAGCTTAATATGGTATGATAAGAAAAATAAATGCCTGGACGGGATTCGAACCCGGATCTCTGAGTCTGTACCTCAGCGTGATATCCATTACACCACCAGGCGAATCCAATTCAATATATATATATATATATATATATATATATACACACAAACTCATTGGCACTTTCGAGGCCGCGCGAACATAAGCTCTTCATAAATCTCTATTCTGGGGTAATATTTTCCAATAAACTCCTGTATAATTTACCTCCATCAAATATAATAGTTAATGTTATTCTCTTCTCCCACCACATTCTTACTCTATCTGCTGGCCGCTTTCCCTCTGGTTTCACTACTAGGACTTTCAATGCCCTTTTTTCATTCCTCGTTCGTGCCACGTCCTGTTCATCGCAGTCAACGAGACTTAACTGTTCTTATATATCCTATTTCCCATAAAAATCATGTAACTGTTATGTAGTCTTCTCCATTCGCCTGGCTACTCGTCTCTCTTTGGTCCAAAAAAAATGTACGAACTTTATTCTGAAATACTGGTAATCCATTCTACTCCCTTAATATGTTCCAGTTTTTCTTGGGTTTGTCCTCTTGGTCAACCTGCCACTTGTGCACATAGAGGTAATAATTTATACAATCATCTCCCTTCCAATGTTAATCTTCTTACGGGCAGAAAATTTAAGCTTGCTGTAAAGAACATCTTATTGTCTTACAGACCATTAAGTATGGGTGAATATCTAAATTTAAAATTGTAAGTAATATTTGATTGGAATTGCATCTCCATATTTTTTTGTGAAAGTGCTGCCCCTTTGTATTATGGTGTATTTTAATTGCAATGTAAATTAGTTTCATTATATATTTATGTATGTATGTGTTATTTTTGTATTGTTGTTTATGTACAGATTGTAATCTGGACACGTCCTAAAGCATCTATGATGCTCTAATGGATGTTAAAATAAATAAATACATATATAATAAAAGTAAGATTCCATGTTTCGCATCCATATAAAGGAATAATAAAAGTTTTATATTTTTTTCAGTTTAACTTTTCTTTAGTGAAGTTGGTATGACAAAGTCTCTGCCATATTAGTAAATTACAAAATGTATCCTTTCTTAATTTTTTATATTGAATGAGCACATTTAGGACAAGCAAAATACTTAGATGTGTTTGCTTTTACTCCATATGTCCCTCGTATTTGACAATGGGCTTTTTCTATCTCTTCTGTCTGTGATGTTCCAGTTTTTTTTCTTGGGTTTGTCCTCTTGGTCAACCTGCCACTTGTACACCTTAATTCTAAATATATCTGTGCGTATGGTATCTTCTTGAGTAATTTCTGCAAATTTTAATTATTTTAAAAATGTATTCTTTATTATTATTATTGTTATTATTATTATTATTATTATTATTATTATTATTATTATTATTATTATTATTTATTATTATTATTATTATTATTATTATAAAGGCAGAGCAATAACAGCAATGATGAATGGAGTCTTATGGAACAGACATATAACCAGAAAAAGTAAGTTACAAATATATAATTCAATAGTGAGAAGTACTGTCACATATGGAGCTGAATTTGGAAATTCAACAAAAACTTAGAACAAAAACTTATTTCGATGGAAATGAATTTATTGAGGAGAGCAGCAAGATGTTCAAAATAGAAAAAAATAAGAAATACTTCATACGAGAAAAATGAATATTAGTTATTCAATAGTAGATTATATGAGATATAAGCAATTAAATTGGTAAGGGAACGTACGACGAATGCAAGAAGAAAGGTTACCCAGGAAAACATTGGAATGGTGAGCACCTGGAAGAAGGAAAGGAAAACATCGAAACTCGTGGATGCAAGAAATAAGAACTGGAATGAGAACATGACGACTGCAGGACATGGAGTGGATGGATAGAGACGAGTGGACAAGAAAAATAAAACTTTAGGCACAGAAAGATGTGTAAACATTAAAATTCTGTATGTAAATAAAAATATTATTATTATTATTATTATTATTATTATTATTATCATCATCATACACAGAATTTACATAAATAACCAATAACAACTTCAGATAACATAGAAGTCAAGTTGAAGGAACAGTATTTAAATATTTAATATTGATTCAGCGAATTGATCTTCATGTATCTCTAAAACTGTGTAAAAACAGTACTCAGATCGGGTAATGAAGTTTTATCTTTAAACTAGAATTCTTCTAAATTGAGTGTTCTTTACTTAAAGTTAAAGAAAACTGACAAACTAAACAGCCTCAATTTAAGGATGTTCAATACGTCACGATAGATTCATTCCTGCTAAATACAGTGTCAATTACGTAGCAATGAACTTAAAAAAACATTTGAATATTCGATATACAGCAGAGAATTGATAGCTTTTTTATATCAAATTGATAGCTATTAAAACCAAAGCAGGTCATGGGGGGGAAAAATTGAAAGCTAAAAAAAGCACGTCATTTATTGAGTGCTGTGAAGTACACGTCTGCCAACTGATGCATCCGTAATACTGCCACCCAAAATAAAAATAAAAAAACTGAACATGATTTGTTATGCTTTTTAAATTCCTTCCGGCATATTACAGTCAATAACATCTATCAGCTGTTAATTTAGTGGATTCCCTGGTGGTCCAAATGTTAACTAATTGATTTTCACTTACAACTGCAGAAGGGTACGAAATTCTGTCCGTAACGGGGAAAAAAATCATTAATGTTAAATAAGTTAAAAATCTCAAGGGAATTAACAATATACGTTTTCTCATTACACAAGTTCTATTTATTTTTAATATAAATATTTTAACAATAAATAATAATGAAAAATTAAAAAAATAAAACTTGCAATCTTTATTTACAAAAATTCAGCGTGCATATGTCTGTACTCGCAAAACTCGAAACGTAGTCAGTCAATCATTATGAAAATTTGTACACACAGGTTTTTAGGTATGAAGAGTGTTTAGTGGGTATTTATTATTCTCTAAAACCATTAGCGCATGCCGGGTATATGTTAGTTAAAATATAATTTATATTATAACCAAGGAGCGGGGTTTGAGTAAGTAAACAGACGCTTCATATTATAATACTACGCAGAACTCGTTCTACAAGAGTAATTTCTGGCATGGAGCTGGTTCTAGGGTCTTTCTCCCCACAAGAGTGCGAACTTCAAAGGGTCAACATACACATATTTATTCCAACAATTACATAAAAATAACACGAACATTTTCTAAGTCCACGAAATAGGCGTGGCAACCTCATACTGCCATCCGATTGGCCAACGCAACACCCGCGATTTTATACACTTAAATAAATCAAACGTAAACTAAAACGCGTTTAATACATTCATTTAAACGTTAAAAACACAATTAGAAAGTCTAATTAATATATATACAGAAACAAATTAAGTAAATTTCATAAGTCCACGAAATAGGCGTGGCTACCGCATTCAAATAGCCATCCGATTGGCCAAGGCAACTCACATTCATTTTATGCATGTTAAAACACCCAAATTAATAGAAAAATACTGTTAATACATTTCAATTAACACTTAAAACATTCAGAAATCAATATAACATAAATATAAATTATTCATCAACGAAATATTACAAAGTCCACAAAATAGGCGTGGCACCCATAGACTGCCACGCGATTGGCATACATAATTTTCGCGATATTAATATGTCTATATCAATTAAAATCAATAAAAACATATTCATTGGCTTAAAATAAGCATAAAAAACAATCTGACAAGCATTTAATACCAATATCCACATAATATTATACAAAAAATACACACTTTAAAAATTCACTCGCCTCTCATTGGCTGATGGCCGAAGACGCCATCTTTAAACACACTGCTTAAACATTAACCAAACACGCATACAGCTGCTACCATGCAGGTTAGAATAATTTAATTCTTTGATTATATATTTATTCGGTAATTTTACACAACTCTAAATCACACCGGGGCAAATGCTTTAGCAGGAACCCGGGGTTCTCCTATTCAGGACATCCAGGAGAACCGAAAGGATTTGCTCACCGCTAGTCATTAATTTGGCTAGCCGCAGGGCTTTTCCACCCAGATCGGCCGCGGTGGGCTAGTGGTCCCGAGGGTCGCGGGTTCAAACCCGGCCGGGGTCGATGGATTTTTAGGACGGAAAAATTTAAGGAGCAAGTCCTCCGGGAGGGACTTTAAGCCGTGGGTCCCGAGTCTGAAGATTTTCAGGCTCGTAAAAAATCCTTAAGCCTGAATGAAAAGGCCTCTAAGCAAAATTTACCGAATATTCCAGACCTAGTACTGCCTTGGTTTCCTAGATGTCAGTATGAGGCGGAACGCTGACCACGGACCACTCAAAATGACATCTATACGAAAACAAGTGTAACTAAATTAGTATGGTTCAAATTCCTCCCTGTAGGGGGAGAGCGCCTAAATCTCTGTAAAGGGAAAACATAGGCTTACAATACAATACAATCTACTTCGGCCTACTTCTACAACAGAGTGTTTTCTTAGCGACTGTTGCATTTATTTGCTGTATATAGGGTAGTAAAGAACTGTACACTTCGGAAGTATATTATTGTACATTGCAATACCTATAATCATGATGTATGAGAAAATATTTCCGTACATTAAACCCTTATTCAAAATGAAGTAGTTTTATTGCACACTACAAATAACTAAACATACGATTGTTTGCTTCCTTCTATAATTCCTTATTCTGGTGTAATTGTTTTTGAAGCAGGGTATAATGTCTTCCACCGAACATCACTTCGTTTATACTGAACACTGCAAGGTTACAGGTGTGTCCTCCCTCCTTATAGTCCGTGCATTCTTAACTTCACTGTATACTTACTAGAATCCCGCTCCCTGATTATGATACAACGGAACGTTTACCTCCAGTCATCATAAAAAAGATCCTATTTATTAATATTATTATTATAATTATGTTATGTAACATTTTCTTCTATTACTTAACATTACGTTACATTACGATACGTTTTACGTTAGGTTTAATTGGACGGTGTTAAAGCATTAACCGGCTAATCGCCAGTAAATTTCGCATCATGCAGCTAAGCGCCAAATGTTCGCGCCCTTAGACTGTTGAAAAATAATTGTTAAACAAAGAAAATAACTTGCAATATCCAGTATTATTAGTTTGAAGTTACAATAAATAGTGAAGATTGGCTTAAACTTTAAACATATTTTTCTCGAAACTTACATAATGACGCATAGCCGGTTGATGCATAACGTCGTCCAATTGTATTACTTTTATTACATATTAACCATGACGCAAAATGTCTATAAGACCCTTGACCACATATTCTAACGACAGAGGTGGGCGATCTACAGCCAATATAGGAGTGATATGTAGTCAGCATGTCGGGTCCCCCAATCCTTATACCTGGTTTTCTCAATCTAGGGACGGTAATCATTGTAACTTCCCAAATTCCTCACGATGCTGTATGGACACCGGTCCCACACTGGCCGAAATTCCATGAGACTTGAACCAGCGCAAGTCTCGTAGCTCTGCACCAAGGCATCATGCCTTGAATCAATCGGTAACGGCGTGGGCTTTATCATATATTAAGAAGACAAATACAATTGGGATTTATTGATTTCTAATTAAGTAAAAACAAAAATAGATTAAACTGATATTTAACACCAGCGGCAAGATTCAGTGAGGTCTAGAAACTTTCATCAAGCCAAACCTATTTCCTCTCCTTATCCCCATATTGACCCCCCTGGGATGGCTAATATAAGTATGCAGAAAGCAGCGGGGAAACTACCGCATTTACCAAGTACAATTGTAAACATTGTACGATACAAGTATGCTACGTTGCAGGGAAAGGCCGCCTCATTTGCAATACTACTCCTTCTTCCTTTGGCTCTACGGACCTGTAAGAACCTTGCCGATCTTCATGACATGTGCTCATTCTTCTCTATTCCTACTTTTCTGTCTCCATCTTTTAACCTTCAGTTGTCTTAAGTCTTCCGTAACCTTATCCAACCATCTGATTTCTGTCTTCCAACCTTTATTCTTCCTTCTAGTTTTCCCTTTAAAATTAATTTGCAACACACACACACACACACACACACACACAAAACACACACACACACATATATAACTCAACGGCTTTATCGAACCCATAGGTTCATGGTCGCGCGGACATAATACACCCCTATCCAGTTTTCCGCTGTATAATCTACTTCTCTCAAATCATGGATAATGTTATTCTCCCACCTCATTCTTGGTCTACCAACTGGGCGTTTTCCCTCTAGTTTTCCTACAAGAAGATTCCATGCACACATACACACACACACACACACACACACATTATATATATATATATATATGAATATTATTTTGTCCTGCGCCGAGGCTACGTTGTCTAAGGTAATTTCGCCTTAGCACAGAATTACGGGACATACCCTGGTTTGAGTCCCTAGGAAATTTCGACCAGTTGGGACCAGTGCTCATTCAGTATTGACAAACATACAGTAAATATCGGACCCATGTTAAAATAATTAGAGGATTCTTTACATGTGACGCGAATTTTTTCTAAGTTCCTATCATACACCATGCGCATGCGCAAACATACGCAAGGTGGTTTACACTATGGAATAACGGGGTGTAGCCAACATATACACGATATTTAATGAACCTAAAAGCTAACCTAATACAATTTAAGTACTCTAACCAGTGAAAGACAACCTAAAAGATGACCTAATGAAATTTAAGCACTCTAAACTGTGAAAGAATGCAACGCCCAAAAATAAATAGTAATTTCTGAAATTATGAAGTATATGTGTACAGTTAATTAGTACATACTCTGTATTGACTGCACTAGATATTCGTTAAAATCAATATGGCTGCCACGTCTTCATTCTACGTATGTGGTTAAATATCATACAAAAATATATTGTAATAATAGTTAGAATACATTTACAAATCATTGTAAATGGTGGGAAATAACTTGAAAAATGAAACACTAAGAATAAAAATTTGACAGTAGTTTATAAAAGAATTAAAAAGTCGCATCTCAGGTTGTAAAGAACAGCCGAAAATTATTTATAACGGCTGAGGACTTGGCATGCTGACATGCCATCGCTATATTCGCTGGATGATCGCCCAACTTTGTAAATTACAAACCTGTATATGATGTCAGCAGCCATCTGGTAGGCTTGCAGCGCAATACAGTAGTATTTTTTTATATTGCGTGTTATTGGATATATAATACTAAAATTCTTCTATAATCTAACGTATGCATTATTAAGCGCCCTTGAAAGGCCTATTTATCCTTATTTTATAATAAAGTACTTTGCAATCGCATTCCTAAAAAAAGGAAAAAATTGCGACACAACAAAAACATTTGAATAATATCTCTCTCGCCGAATGCAAGAGTCACTTTATTATCTCCCGCAACATTCAACTTGTTGCTATGGCAACCGTCTGCTTAACAGAGGAAAAAGCCACTGATATCCTGAGGATTACATATCTCATTATTAAAGGATTTAATATTGAAATATTGTTCATTTAATTACATTTTAAACTTGGATTTTATTTTATTTAAGACAACTGTAAAATCCCAAAAAAATAATATTATCGAAGAGCTTACCGCTTCAGGGAAGACCTGTTTTTGTATAATTTACTGCTGATACCCTACTTAACTGCTTCTTCGGAACGGCAATTGTGCACCTAATATAGTAGGCCTACAAACTTTTTTTTCTATATACAGGATGTTTTAGAATAAGTATTACAGACTTCTAGGGGTTGTAGATGGGACTTAGTAGATACAGTTTTGATAAGGAACCCATGTCCGGAAACATATAATTTCGATGTCAAATAGGTTTGAAGAAAGAGAGATGAACAGACAGGTGAATGGAGAAGACTACATAACAATGAACTACATGGTCTTTATAGGAAGCCAGATATAATAAGAACAGTTAAGTCCCGTAGACTGCGATGGGCAGGACATGTTGCACGTATGGGGAATGAAAGACGTGCATGGAAACTTCTTGTAGGAAAGCCAGAAGGAAAACGCCCAGTTGGTAGACCAAGAATGAGGTGGGAGAACAACATTAACTATGATTTGAGGGAAGTAGATTATACAGGGAATGATTGGAAAACATTAGCTCAGGATAGGGATGTATGGAGAGCTTATGTCCGTGCGGCCATGAACCTACGGGTTCGATAGTGCCAGTGAGTAAGTAAGTAAGTAAGTAAGTAATAGGTTTGAAGATCGAAACACAATTGGCTGATGTGACAACCCTATTGTTCGTTGTACAATATGTATCTGCGACGCATGTTTTCATACACATGCCCCAAAAGACCTGGTGTGTGTGCTTAAAAATTTATGCTGTCGTCAGAATTCGTGCAAGATCGTCCTCCGACTCGACAGGTGTAGTACAACCCTTACAAATCTGTAATACTTATTCTGAAACATCAAACACGATATCAGCACATGGTCTTTCGATCTGCATTATTTTACATCGAAATTGTGCATTTCCGGTCATGGGTTCCTTACCAAAACTTGAACTACTAAGTCCCCTCTACAATCCCTGGAAGTCTGTAATACGTATTCTAACACTATATATATATATATATATATATATATATATATATATATAAACGTACAGAGTTCAGAGACTCGGGTTCAAATTCCGACTCAAGCATTCATTTTTCTTTTCATATCATATATAGACTATATATACATATATATATATATATACATATTCAAGCACTCTACTGGTGTATGAAGCCTTTATTATTCGAAGTATGTGTGTAAAATACTAAAATGCCGGTTGACCAGGCCTGTTGCATTATCATATGGGCAGTTGCAATAAAATGGAACAAAATGGATGAATATAGTGAAATGAAATAATCAAAACGGAAGAACCTCCGAGGAAAAATTGCCCTGACTCCGATTCATCAGCCACGAATCCCACATGAGTGATAGACACGCGAATCCGGAACCTGGACATGGAGGCATTACTACGCCATTCATCCGATTGTGATGGGGCTACTTGCAAAATGTTTCCCGGGAGGGTTTTAGGCTATAAGGGAGTTGTAACACTCAACCCCTTCAACCTCAAAAATCACCCTTTGTAGTGAAAAATGTGGTTTTCGGAACTTTTTGAACTCTTAAATGGCTTACGCTGCCTAAACCATAACATATACACCAAATTAATGTACACAGAATTGAATACCTAAAAACATCTACAAAAAATCCGCAACAGCATAGTCTATCTTTTATGGATAACTCACAATAACCATTTTTATCTCTCAGCTCATTGATGCCAAGAACATAGGGATGACTAGATTCCCGGACAAGCGTAGCAGCGCACGGCGGGCATTCTTTTACGGGTAATTCTCAATAACCATTTTTGTATTTCAGCTCATTTATGCAAAGAAGATCGGGATAAGTAGATTCCCGGGCAACGCCGGATAATCAGCACGCGGTATCTAAAAAAATTACGATATATTTTTATGATTATTATTTTTATTTTTTAGTTATTCAACTAAACATAAGAACACATGTAATTCATTTAGGTGTAGCAGCGCACGCCGGGTATATCAGGAGAACAATTTCAATGACTGCATTCCTTAGGAGTTCGGTATTATTGAACCATGGATAAATTAAATATCTAGGTAGTGGGCGTGGTATGCGACATTTTAACAGAAGGGTTTCGAGTGAAACAAATTTAAAGAAGCAAGGGTTTACTTCACAATTAAGCAAGTAGAATCGATTTAAGTAGAGATTTGTGAATTATTAATAATATTATAATGACGTCTTAACCGAGACGTCATGTACATGAGCAGATAAATCGATACGTGATACGTGGAACAGTCACGGGATCTGTCAATTTGTTGAAACAATAGAGGCGATATCAACTGGAATATTCTACATCAAACAATATGAATAAATAATTGTCCATTAACTTCCTAAAAACCGTGACATGTTCACTCAGAAATTTCAGTCATAGTAACGTGTTGATATACTTTCAAAACTTTATAATGTAAGTAAGTTGTCATGTAAAATTTTTACACTACATTGTATTTACCATATAGTTACGACTAAAGAAACAAAAAACCTCAGCATAGCTCTACAAATGCAATATTTTCTGTTTGATTAGGGATATTAACTGCCAAGATATGTTGTGATTTTCATTTGACCAGCCTCATGGGCTAGTGTTCAGCGTTTCTGACTACTGTTCATCAGGTTCCGGGTTCGATTCTCGGTCAAACCAGTCAAACCATAGGAATTTTTCTTTAAAGGTAATACTTCCTGTGGTTGACCTTGGTCTAGAATTTAGATTAAGTTTAGGTTAAGAACTCTCCTGGCACTTCATTATCATTTATCACACATTATATCATTGGGGTAACATAATTCTGCCTTCTAGGCGCCCCATTTTCAGAAGTGGGTTACAGTTAAGCCAATGTCAGGAGAGAACACCAGATGTATCCAAATGATAACCTGGGGAATTGAACAAAAAATGATTTTCATTTACCAATAACATGTACACTATAATAAACTGATTTTTTAAAAATTATATCAATTTATAATATTTTTGAAGCAATTGTTACACACACACACACACACACACACACACACACACACACACACACACACACACATATATATATATATATATTCTCAACTCGTGTTCAACTCAGGATCGGGTCGAGGGATGAGATGTGATGAGATGGAGCCCCTACATAGAGGTTTGTGAACGACAAGGGTGCCGGCTGACAAAAGAAATTAAACGAAATGGATGAGATGAGTATGGAGAAATGGTGGAATGAAATTCTGGCAGATGAAAACGGGAGAAAACCCCGAGAAAAACTTGCCCGAACTCCGTTTCGTTCACCACGAAACCCTCATGGAGTGACCGAGACCCGACCTCGGGACCTCAGCGGTGAGAGGCGAGCGTCAGTGTTTCTCAGTGTTCGTCTGACTGTTCCACAAATATATTGTAATTTCTGCATTTTCCTATTTATGTCTTTTGGCGGTAGCAATAGCAGTAACAATAGTAAGAAGTACGTTCAACTTCTAAGATCTCCGATTTGGCTTAAAATATAAAAATACCTTTTTATAGAAATTTTACAACCTGTGTTTTTCCATTGGCATATCACAAGACATTTACATTTTCTGTTTATTTACATAGTCTATAATTTACAAATCTATTCTTAAAGTGAGCGGAAAATGTTGATAAAACTCTTTGAATCCGACGGTGTTTATGTAGGACTTCAGTAGCCACCGCAAGTGATAAAAGCTTTCGTAACGTGACATGGACCTATATGGGGATCTACAGCTATTTAGTGAGTTCACAAAATGCCATAGAAATTATTAATGCGATAGAAGTGGTAACCGTTTTATAAATAATTGTGTGTTTTGTCACTAATTAGATGGTATCGTTAACTTGCCATGTCTGCACTGTCATGGAAACGTGAACGGGCTTCCATCAATCGGCGAATCAATTACTTCAACTCATTATAAAGTATGATACTTGTACTAATGGAGAGAAGGGGGAAAAAACCTTGAAAACTGTTACCATCCGATGATCCGAAAAAGCAGCTCGCATAAAGAGTGAACGGCTATTATCCTCATATAGAGTGATTCAAGCAAATTATATATATATATATATATATATATATATATATATATAATATGAAAAGAAAAAAGAATGCTTGAGTCGGGATTTGAACTCGAGTCTCTAAAATCTGTACCTTTAGCGCTCTAACCAACTGAGCTACCCAAGAATTCCAAGACAAACATACAATTTTCTTATACATGTAGCATTCTCAATTCACACAAGAGGTAGCGGAAAGATCTTCCGACTGCCATCTAGCGGCTAACATAACAGTTAAGCAAATTATTAAAGAGAATATTTACTTTATAGCAGTAACGCTTGTATATATAGATATTATAAATATTAGATATTTATAATATATATATATATATATATATATATATATATATATATATATGAATGAATATGAAATTTTTATTGGGTTTTCCGCGTCTTGGATTCAAGTTCGGCCTCTGGCCACTGATTCCGACGTTTCGGCAGAAAACCCAAGAAAACGTTCATATTCATACTTATATCCGCGAAAATCTGCAATATAACTATAACACACACACACACACACACACACACACACACATATATATATATATATATATATATATATATATATATATATATAAACTTACTTACTTACTCACTGGCACTATCGAACCCGTAGGTTCATGGCCGCGCGGACATAAGCTCTCCATATATCTCTATCCTGAGCCAATGCTCTCCAATCATTCCCTATATCATCTACTTCCCTCAAATCATAGTTAATGTTATTCTCCCACCTCATTCTTGGTCTACCAACTGGGCGTTTTCCCTCTGGTTTTCCTACAAGAAGCTTCCATGCAAGTCTTTCATTCCCCATACGTGCAACATGTCCTGCCCATCGCAGTCTACGAGACTTAACTGTTCTTATTATATCTGGCTTCCTATAAAGACCATGTAGTTCGTTGTTATGTAGTCTTCTACATTCACCTGTCTGTTCATATAGGCCTACATACATACAGGGTTCTTCATTTATAACCTAACGGACACACGGCGTTTCGCCTCTCCCGAGGTCTTGCTAGATTCCCCCACTAATGCTACCTTTGAGCGCGCGCATCTGCTTGCAGCGGCACTCGGCAGTATTGTATCGTCCAGCAATATGAACAGGCGATTGAATCTAGAGTGACACATTTTTATGTGTAAAAGTTATTTTCAATGTAAATCACCAAGCTGCGTTTACACATAGCATTATTAAAAAGTTCCCTGGTAAGTGCCTCCTTCCAGATTTACAATTCAGGAGATTGTTAAGAAATTGAAATCACTTGTTCTTTGTTAAAAAAAAAAAGAAAGCGTAAACGTAGAGTTTTAACAGAGGAAAATTTATACGAAATAGGCGCACGTTTCCAGCATCTTCTATAAGGTAAGATTTTTATAAATGCCTTACGCGCGGAGTTTATGTAGGAGCAAAACTGGCTGTGGCACACCTAACCGCACACAGGTAAAACGCCGTGTGCCCGTTAGGTTATAAATGAAGAACCCTGTATTTATTTATTTATTTATTTAATTATACAATTGCAGGGGACTTGACAGAAGTCATTGTCCAAAATTATGAATAAACAAATGATGTAACAGCAAATTAAAATAATAAAACATCATAGCAAAACAGAAAGTTTGGCTCTTGCTTCCTAGTATCTATCCTTCAGCGTAGCAATGTGAAGTGCTTGACAATGTAGCAGGTGGTTTCTGTTCATGTTAGTGTTCGTGGACACAGAGGGCAGTGAGGATTTCTGTAAATTCCAATTCGATGAAGATGAGCTGCAAGACAATCATGTCCTGTGTTTAGTCGAAAATATGCTGCAGCTTCCTTTCTGGTGTAGTATGCTTAGTGTTTTCCATTGGTTTTCTTGAATTCGGATATGAAGTTTGGTTGAAATGTATTTTTTACCGTTTGTTTGATATAAATGATTGCTGAGCGATAAGATGTATTTGAATTAGGTTGTTGTAAACACATGGCTCCTCTAATTATATATAAAATATGCAGAAAACTTGTCATCTTACTTAATGTGACAATTTATCACTGACGCCTTGTATTTTTATTAAAATACTTAACTGACTCCATTAGACGTCGACGGCCTGATTCTAATACCCCATAGCTTACAATTTCAAGGAATTGAGGTTTTGAAGTATTCTGGCGTATTTTTCATGCTCTACAGTCTATGTAGTGGCGATATCGGTCACGGTGGACTAGTGGTTATATTCCTTGTATTTGGGTTCAAACCCGGCCGGTGTAGATGGACTTTTTTTAGAATGGAAAAATCCAAGGAAAAAGTTATCCGGGAGGGACTTTAAGCCGTGGGTTCGGAACCTGAATATTTTTCAATATCCTTAAGCTCGAATAAAGTGGCATCTAAGCAAAAGTTACCGACCTGCTTTATCCTTTAGAGTAGATTTTCATTCCACTCATTTCCATAATACTGTGATAGCGCATTAGATATTTCAGGTCACGGTGATCAGGGCAGTGTATTCTCCCAGTCTGAATAAATAACTAAAATAAAAATAGATCTAAGGCTAACATTATCCCAAAGGCTATAACACTTTCAGCACAAAGTTCAGACTAATATTAAAATTAATTATATTTAGATCTATCATTAGTTGCAATTCTCCTTATGGTTTTGGAAACACTGTGCAGTCGTTACATTCAATCAACGTGTATTCAAGTATGAAGAAAATTGAAATCTAATAAACAAGGATTTGATGTTAATCAAAATTAAAGTGGGAGGTAACACTATGAGGTATTTAAATTAATGAATGAGTTGGAGAAAATGCTTTAACATCCTACCTCATAAAGTTGCGTGTCTTCACGATACCGGTTTCAAAAGTATAGTTTTACTTCCATCTTTAGTCAAACTCCAACTGTTGAAATTTCGCCGTTAACATCATCTTATAAACTGCCAGAAGAATAAATATAAAGCCATGAATTTTGATATTCCCCACGAGAATAATTTGACCTCCAAGTTCTTAAAATCGACACCAGATGGCAGTTCAGAAGAAGATGATGCGAACGGCAAAATTTCGACAGTTGGAGTTAGACTGAAGATGGAAGTAAAACTATACTTTTGAAACAAGTATCGTGAAGACACGCAACTTTATGTGGTGAGATGTTAAAGCATTTTCACCAACTCATTCATTAAGAATTTAATATCTCTATCGTGGAATTAAAATATAGGCCTATTATTTCTATAATTGGATATTAATTACTAAATGAAGAACATTAATTTCAGATGTATGTATGATAGGATATAATTTTAAAAAATTGACGAATATGCATACAGAATGGATGGAAATACGAATGCTAAGTTATTGAAAAGTAACCCAGGAGAAAGACGAATACTAGGTAGGTCAAGATTGAGATAATTAGATGTTATGGAGGATTTGAGAAAACGGTATCAGAAGATGAAGAAAAAGGCTGAGGATATAGATAGATGACGTCTAATTGTGAGGGAGACTAGAGTGCTGTTTGGACTGGTGACAATAATGATGAAGGTATAACAGGGAAAGATTATGGGCAATAAGTCTCTTTAAGCCACTGGAACCCTATAAAGTAAATGTACAAACAAGAAGATCTTAACAATAATCACAGATTTACAATTTTATTGTTTCGACAACAATTACAAAAACTGAAAATCCATGATAGTTGTTTATAAAACAGATGGCCATGGTGCTGACTGTGTTAGTAATTAACTACAGTAGATTTTCACTTTTTATAGTTATTATAGAAACAATACAAAATTTAAAATTAGATTGTGGTTCAAAGCTTCATTCTGCAGATGTTTGTATGATGTTTTTATATGTCAGCTAATAATAAAAATAACTTATACAGTATATAATAAAATAAATACATTTCCTATAGCCAACATCTGTTAATGAAACTTCCGTCGAACGCATGGCTTCTCTCATCATAATTTAATAAAAATTCAATATATAACAGAGATAATCACGATAAACTCAATATGTGAACAGATGTAAATGAATTAAGCAGCAAAAAAAGGTTTATGTCGTTATACGAAGATGGCAGACAAACAATTTGATTAAGAAAATCTAGGTCTAGACAAAATATATTTGAATTAGTAATTATTAAAGTTATTTATTTTATATTTGACACTTATAATGAGGGGCTAGTATTAAGGATGGATTGAAGGGCACGCTCAACATTCATATTTGCTGGATTAATTTACTTTTTTATTCTTCCTTAGAAGAACAAAAGGCTGCACAAGATTGGAACGGATAAAGGATGAAAATATAAGAACACAGTTAAATATATATCCACTGAATTATAAAATCAAAGAATATAGAGATAAATGGTTTATATATGTACAAAGAAGGAATGTAACAAGATTACCAAAAGCAGTGTTTAACTACAAGCCAGAGATTCAAGAAATCTAGGAAGGCCAGTGAGAAGATGGACGGAACAACTGTGAGGCGGAACAGGCAATTTGTCTAGCCCGTGAAGTGAAGAAGAAGAATTTATTTAGAGCTATATTTTTAATGTGTCCACCGCTGTGGTATCGAGGTAGCGTGCTCCCTTGTCACGCAGCAGGCCCGGGTTCGATTCCCGGTCGGGAGAGTTTTTCTGGGCGAGATTTTCATCGGGGTTTTTCCCTCGCCTGTAAGACAATGTCAGGAAAACTTCAAGGCCCAAACGGTCCCCGAAATCATATGGCCAACATCATCATCATCCTTATCATCATCATCATCCATCACCGGTGTGGAAAGCAACGGGAAGCTACCACACCAACAATTCCCTAGTAAAGCTGCAAGCATAGCATGAAAATGATACAATTTCAGTGAAAGACCTGCCTTCGGGCAGAATTACTATGGATGGATGGATGGATTTTTAATGTTTCTTTCTAGTCATTTGCTTAGAAATAAAGCGATTTCTTTGTTAGCAATGTTACGTAAAGGTACTTTATTGCGGGGTGAAACACAACCATGCGGCGTTTACAAATTTTGGTCTGTATTGTGGAGGGTGTTGAGAACACAGACCTATATACCCGTTTCTGCAGAAAGTAAAGTAGGCCCTACCTGCGTGTTGTTCACATGTAACGAGAATGAGTTTCATCACACTAAATAAGGGCTATGCGTTACTCAAAGCCAATGAGGCTGTTCTGTAGTGAGGCATGCACATAATCTTTCTAGACTGAAGACAGCTAATGATAAAGAATAGTACATTTTATTTTTTTATTTCTAAACTTTCACACAATAACTTCTGAGAATATCTTCTCTACAATCTATCTTCATTCTTACTACATTTTTATATACAAAATCTTTTAGGTTTTCATCCAAATTTGAATTTAAATAATTACTTTGTTTTTCAAATGCCTCAGGTTTGTCTTTCGACATTCCTGGTTTCTCTCATGGCATGGCGTATTTGTAACCCACTTCTGAGGTTGGGGCGCCTGGAAGGCGGGGTTACGTTGCCCCGATGATATGATGGGTGATGATGATAATGGTGCGCCAGGGGAGTCCCTAATCCTAAGTTTAACCTAAGAAGAATATGAATGATGATTGCGATGGCCATATGATTTCAGGGACCGTTTGAGCCTTAAAGTTTTCCTGACATTTGTCTTACAGGTGAGGAAAAACCCCGATAAAAACCTCACCCAGAAAAACTGTCCCGACCGGGGATCGGACCCGGGCCCGCTGCGTGGCAAGGCAGCACGCTACCCCGAGACCTCAGCGGTGGACTTCATGTGCCACGAATGGAGAATGAAATAACTTTTTGTAGGAAAGTATTTAATAAATATAATAATCTAACATGAATTTATATTTCCTCTTTTTTTTGTATGATACTCTGGGTCCTATATCATATTGCTTATCTACAACTCCTCTATAATCTAATAAACATCTTCGGTTTAATTTATTTACATCCTGTAATCATTTCCATCATTAGCAAGTTGATGTCTTATTAAATATTGATAACCGACAAATTAATTTATTACATCTCATTATTCTTCTTTTCACTCGATTTGCTGATCACGTTACATTTCGGTTCAGTCGACAAAGCATACAACTATTAAAAGGTCAAATTGACTAAAAGGTTCACACAAAGAAAAATACTGCACAACGAAAATGTCCAATTAACTAACCATGTTTAATTACAATGTTCGTTTTCTATTATTTTAATTTTACGATAATAAACATTTTATCTACAATTATGTACTCATTTAAAACTGCGATGAGAGTATTGATGCAATGACAATAGGAGAAGTTATTATCGCCTCACTATGATGCTTAACAAGCGGCGCGCTTTGTTTCCACGCAGCTGTTATATGTTATTAAAATACAAAGATCCCGACGGACACGACTACCACGATGTTGCCACATTGCTATTCTTCACTCAGTTTCAATTAAAACTCGGAACGGCAGCAGTCGATCCAGTTATAAAATTGTATACCGTAATTAATTGTTATAATTATCAGTGATTTATTGTGATATGTAGCACGAAAAATAATATAATATCTACATATTTTATTAGTTTTATATATAAGTGATTTGAAGATGTGACGGCCATGGGAAACTATTTCAGACCGAATAGTTAATAATAACAATAATAATAATAATAATAAAGATAATAATAATAATATTTTCAGCATGATGTATGCATATTAAATTTATGTATACTTACAAGCTATATAAAGTTGGAATTGCATTATTTAATAAATAAATACATATATAATTTTAATTTTAAAAGTTAAACAATACCAAATAATAACGTAAATATTACATAATAACATAAATAATCAATGTCTTCTGTCCTTGTATAATAAACGCTCATAGCGCTATGAGAAACGACAACACCGCATGTCAAGCATTGCCGCGCGGCACCCGCTTTTATATAAACTGTTAACCATCTGAGTGAGGCGATAATAACAGTATATTTGTACAAACATTTGAACATGCCCATCAATACCCTCTTCAGTCCGATTAAAGGTTTAACAAGATATACCTATGCATTGTATAATCATTTTTGTGCTTAATAGGTTTAGGAACCAAATAACAAAAGAAAAAAAAGGGAGTTCATAAAATTTTGGTAGGCTTTTATAGGGTCCTGAATTTAGATTTTGTCAATTATAATTTTATTCGCACGTTCAATGGGTTCATAGGAGTCAAAATAATATAAAAGTTTTCAATAAATAATAATTTTTTTTGAGAATAAGGTTCATAGGAACATTTTTTGGACCAAAGAGAGATGAACAGACAGGTGGATGGAGAAGACTGCATAACAGTGAATTACATGGTCTTTATAGGAAGCCACATATAATAAGAATAGTTAAGTCCCATAGACTGCGATGGGCAGGACATGTGGCACGAATGGGGAATGAAAGACGTGCATGGAAGCTTCTTGTAAGAAAACCACAGGCAAAACGCCCAGTTGGTAGACCAAGAATGAGGTGGGAGAATAACATTAACTATGATTTGAGGAAAATAGATTATACAGGGAATCATTTAAAAACATTAGTTCAGGATAGGGATGTATGGGGAGTTTATGTCCGCGTGGCCATGAACCTACAGGTTCGATAGTGCCAGTGAGTTAGTTAGTTAAATATTTTTGGGGGGTATTAAAGGGGCCTTAATGCAAGGTAGCATACATCAAACATTCGGTCACAATGAAGTTCTTGTCCTTTAATAGATGATTCTATCTAAAGTTTGCAGTAAAAAATAATAGCTTGGAGCTTAGAAGGTATTGAAAATGCACTGATCACAATGAACTGTGCTTATTCCCGAAGCTAGAGAAAAATTAATCGCCTAAGGTATAATATATGATACCTAGGGACTGATGATGCTATAATGGACATTTCACACTCTCGGCATCGCTAATTGGACATTTTCGTCATTAAAAATTGAACGTTACACTGTCTGGGAATTATGAATTGGACACTGTCAATACCAGGACATTTTATGCTGGACTTTCGGACTTATGTAAAAATAAGCGTGTAGGCATTATAGAGACTCTTGACGTCACAACTCCTTTCAAAAACGTTAAACTGAAAGTATATAAAACTATTATTCTACCAGTTACATTATATGGATGCGAAACATGGACTCTTTCTTTAAGGGAGGAAAGGAGGTTACGAGTATTTGAGAATAAAGTTGTTACGAAAATTTTTGGATCAAAGAGAGATGTACAAACAGGTGAATGGAGAAGACCACTTAACAATGAACTACATGATCTTTAAGGAAGCCAGATATAATAAGTACAGTTAAATCTCGTAGACTGCGATGGGCAGGACATGTGGCACGATTGTGGAATGATAGACGTGCATGGAAGCTTCTTGTAGGAAAACCTGAGGGAAAGCGCCCAGTTGGCAGACCATGAATGAGGTGGGAAAATAACATTAACTATAATTTTAGGGAAATAGATTATAAAGGGGATGATAGGAAAATATTATCTCAGGATAGAGATGTACGGAGAGCTTATATCCGCGCGACCATGAACCTACGGGTTCGATAGTGCCAGTGAGTGAGTTAGTTAGTTAGTAGGGACCTTTGCGCAAAAGTTGGACATTTTTGTTGATTTGACCAGTTCGTTCAGGACTTTATCTCTCATAAACAATATAATCTATCAACCTCCGTTCCGAAGTCGAACGGATTTAAAAATTCCAAACGACGATGAAGGATAGTACATAGAAGAAAATATCCATACAAACCACTTGGATGACAAGATGGGTTTACACTTCATGATTCTACATTTAAAATTGTGTCATCTAACATCTACAAGGACTTCAGTTTTTCTGGCGACAATTTTTAAACTTTAAGGACAACGGGGATGAAGAGAAATTTAGATTTATATGACAAAAATGTCGTAGTTACAACTGTAATAGCAGATTCTACGAGAAAAAAATTACAAATCTCACTTCTCAGACCTCTCAACGTCTGGGAAACTGCGACAAATTGAACATGACAGTTAGCATCTACTGGGACTTTGCTGCGGTGAAACAACGGTATTAATGAACCAGAGCGTATTTACATTTTTGTAGAGAGAGAACAGACTTCCAGATTACAAAAAAATATTCACAGAGTTTAGATCTTTATGGATTAGTAAAGAAAACCCTTTATAATAACCACCTTTGTCAGTATTAATAATGACGAGATTATGAAAACATTAAAAATAAAATTTCTTTCCTTGTATCTCCAGAGGAAAATTTTAATTAACTATTGTAAAGAGAATTGTGACTCCTCTAAATGAAAAATAAACGTTTATTGAAATGAGTACAACTCAAAAAATCAAGCTATTTCAGGAACTTCTTTTCGAAGGGTGAAAAACCTTTCTAATACCGAACGAAAAAAGTTAATAAAACACTTTATTAAATATACGAGGATTTATATGACACTAGCTAATACCCGGCGTGCTCTGCTACACATAAATAAATGATAATGCGTTTTTTAATTTAGTTGAATAAGTAAAAGGAAAAATTAATATAAAATTATAGAATATTCACCTGAAAGGTCCGTCTCCTCAACTTAATTAATCATTTAACTGTAGCGCTTTCGATGATGGACAAGTCCCGAAAGCGCTACAGTTAAATGATTAATTAAGTTGAGGAGACGGACCTTTCAGGTGAATATTCTATAATTTTATATTAATTTTGAATAAACCTCAACGGAACACATCATGAATCTTATAAAAGTTAAAGGAAAAATAAAATAAATTTATATCATTATTATTTTTAGACATCCCGTGCTGATTACCCGGCGTTGCCCGGGAATCTACGCATCCCGATGTACTTGGCATAAATGAGCTGAAAGACAAAATTCGTTATTTTGAGTTATCCATAAAAGAATACCCGCCGTGCGCTGCTATGCTTGCTCGGGAATCTACTTATCTCGATCTTCTTGGCATCAATGAAAGACAAAAATGATTATTGAGAGTTATCCTTAGAAGATAAACATATGCTGTCGCGGACTTTTCTGTAGAATATTTTGAGATATTCAATTCTGTGTACAATAATTATGTGTATTTGTTATGGATTAGGCAGCGTAAGTGTTTTAAGGGTAAAAAATGGGACTTAACATTTTTCACTACAAAGGGCATTTCTTAAGGGTGTAGGAGTTAAGTATTTAAACTCTCTTATAGCCTATGTTCATCCCTGGAATCTCCTGAACATTTTGCAAAAATCCCCAACACAATCGAATCAACGATATGGCCGCGCATAAAGTACGAACAAACAAACATACATTATTATATATTAGACTAAACATGATTTTAAAGAGGTTGATTATACAGGGAATTTTTTGAATATATTAACTCAGGGTAGGGATGTATGAAGAGCGTCAGTCCATGCGACTTAGAGCTTCCGAGATCGATAGTCCAGGTGACTGAGTGAGTGAGTGACTAAGTGACTGATTTAGTTGTTGAGATTTAGAATAGAGTTAGTCTTTCTGGAGAAACGTTGGTAAAAGTAAATATCAGAAAAAGCATGGGTCTATAACTAAATAATTTGCTCATTGGCACTATCGAACCCGGGGGTTCATAATCGGGCGGATATCAGCACTCCATACATCCCTATCCTGAGCTAATATTTTCCAACCAATATCTGTATAATTTACCTGCCTCAAATCGTGGTTAATTATATACCCTGAGTTTTTTTACCGGTCCACCTACTTGGAGTTTTCCTCATGGCCTTTCTGCAATAAGTTTCCTCCATGTCCCACTTTCATTCTTCATTCATACAATATGTTCAACCGATCGAATTCTATGAGACTTAATTGTTTGTAGTCGTTCAGGTTTCCCATAGACATCATGTTCATCTGTTTAATTGTCTCTCTTTGATCAAAATGTTTTCCAAAGCAACTGGGAAGCAAGAGCCAAACTTTCTGTTTTGCTTTGATGTTTTATTGGTTTGATTTATTGTTATGTTATTGGTTTATTCATAATTAGCATATGGACAATAATTTCTGTGAAGTCCCCTGCATTTATGTAAATAAATATATAAACAAATATTTAATATTCAATTTTGAATATCTTGCTGCTCTCCCCAAGAAATCCATTTCCATCGACATACGTTTTAGTATTAAGTTTCTGTTGAAATTCCATTCTTCAGCTCCATGTGTGAGAGTACTTATCACTGAATTAAATAATAGTTACAATAATAGTGACAATAATAATAATAATAATAATAATAATAATAATAAAACATTTTTAATGTTCTGAATACTTCATTCATGAAGAGAAAATGCGCGGTCTTTCATAATGTTTCTCAAATGAAAATAAAATTGGTGTTCAGTTTATTCTGAAAAAGGTAGATGTTTTATTCTTCCACTTAATTTTACAAAATGTCATGTAAGTTTTAACTGCCTTTTTCTATCGGTGATATTCTCCGCTTCCATCATGTTGGAGATCTATTTTGTTGTGTATTTTATATAACGTATTGCTACTTTTTACTTATTTTTCGATGGCTGAGATCAAAGTTAACTGTTTTATTTCACAAAGGAATATATTCCTGTTTCATTCAAGTTATTTAATAAACCTTATACTTGATTACACAAATGTAGGCAAGCTACTTCTATTCAACTGGAAGGAAATAGTAAAAGCTGATTGCATTACGCCGTGATAGGTTTGATTTTTCTCTGACGCCAGAATTTAGCGACACAAAAAGGGACGTATGTTGCGAGTTCTGCTATGACTTCCCCTCAGCTTAGTATTCTGACGCAGTCAATCTAAGATAGGTATCTTAAATGGCCTTCAACTCAGAAGACGAGGTTCACTCGCTTAATTCTGCTCTTATATATTTTGCAATATTTTGAACATCCCTTGGCAGGGTAATCTTTTGTTAACATTTATGAACAGTAGAGGAATGCGTTTTTGCATTCATCCTTATTGGATCTCAAGTACCGTTATCATTAGTTTGTTTTGAATTTCTGAAAATAGACAATATAATTTAGAGTAATTTTTTTCCGTTTTTTGGGAAAATGCATTGAGAATTTAAACCTGAGGCGAATGGATTAATAAGTGCTCACTACGTGTGAAAAGACGTAAACCCAAATTTGAGAAATTGAACAAAATTTAATTGGGCTTTTGAATCCAAGTAATATCTTAACATGGAATTCCCTTCCACCCTACGTCAGAGACTGCCAAACTTTACCATCTTTCAGAAACAAACTGAAAATAAAATTATTAACAGAAACAACTCACTAATATTACTTTTTAAAATTAATAATTTGTTTTTTTCATTATTTATTAAAAATAGTTTTAAGATTTGTCAATATATTAACCTAACGCCTTATATAATAAGCGATAGATTAATTCATTATAGTGTATTACTTTCTTTGTATTTTTTATTTTCTTTTTATGTATAGTAGATTCGAGCTGTTATTCCTTTCTGTATACATTCTATCATTAGTTTAATTTTAATTGTATTTAATTTTTATTGTATCATTAGACAATATTTTCAATTTGACAGATAATTAATTGTTTAGTATGTACTATTATTGTAATTTTTTGTATTTATATGTAACATATGTTTGTCCTGGTGAGTGGAAGAGAAGGCCACATGGCCTTACCTCCACCAGGCTAAATAAATATATTCTATTCTATTAATTGCCTACCAGGTATCTCTTTGAGACGATGAGCTAACCAGTTGTCACTCGCTAACATCTTTAGAGAAATAAGAATAATTAGCTTGGTTAAATAATTGCAGCATGTTTTGAGAGTAGGAAACACAAGGATAGTCAAAAACATTCTGGATCAGAAACCAGAGGGAAAATCAAAAATAAGACCGAGGTTATGATGGATGGATGGATGAAGAGGAGGAAGGCTTGGCATTAATGGGATTTAGGAGGTGCAGAAGTAAGGCATTGGATAGACAAGAATGGACATTTGTCTTAAAGGAAGCCAAGGTCAAACTGAAAGACTGTAGTGCTAATAAATAATAAGAAGAAAAATAAGGGAGCACCCACATGGTGATGTACGGGTATGAACCGGGTATAAACATTTGAAGAAAATTACATTCTGTTATATCAAATCTGAAATCCCTGAATTTAGATTCAAAACTAAACTGTACGGATGCCCTTGTGGTCTGAAGTGATCTAAATGTATTTATGTGGACTAATGGTTATGCTCATTGCCTCTGGTCCCGAGGGTCGCGGGTTCAAACCCGGCCGGGGTCGATGGATTTTTTAGGATGGAAAAATCCAAGGAGAAAGTCCTCTGGGAGGGACTTTAAGCCGTGGGTCCCGAGTCTGAAGATTTTCAGGCTCGTAAAAAATCGTTAAGCCTGAATGAAAAGGCCTCTAAGCAAAATTTACCGAATTTTCCCGTCCTAGTACTACCTTGGTTTCCTAGATGTCATTGCATCTGGTCCCGAGAGTCGCGGGTTCAAACCCGGCCGGGGTCGATGGATTTTTTAGGATGGAAAAATCCAAGGAGAAAGTCCTCCGGGAGGGACTTTAAGCCGTGGGTCCCGAGTCTGAAGATTTTCAGGCTCGTAAAAAATCCTTAAGCCTGAATGAAAAGGCCTCTAAGCAAAATTTACCGAATTTTCCCGTCCTAGTACTACCTTGGTTTCCTAGATGTCAGTATGAGGCGGAACGCTGACCACGGACCACTCAAAAATGATATCTATACAAAAACAAGCATAACTAAATTAGTATGGTTCAAATTCTTCCCTATAGGGGGAGAGCGCCTAAATCTCTGTAAAGGGAAAACGTGGGCTTACAATACAATAAATATTTTATAACGTACGCCTATCTTCATCATCACAGGCTCAACGACCCTTCAAATGTTCTGGTCTTCTTCCGAAATCTACGATATTCCTTTGTAATTTCAGACTTGACTGTTCAACAACACTCTTTCTACAGTTTTGGCATCTTCCACTATGTCTTCCCACCTCAATCTTGTCTCCCTCTGGATACATTGTTCCTTGGTTTGATAGAAAAACTCTTCTCGCTGGTCTTAGATCTTCCATTCTTATTAACTTCCAGCTCACTGTTATCGACGATTTTTTATATGGATAACGAAATTTGACTCCTAGAACAGTTCATGTAATTCACTATACCTCTTCCGAACTAAGTTCTAGATGCAATGTAAACAATCCAGATGTATAACTGCGATTTCATTAGTCGAATAATGGTGTTATCTTTAAGCCTCTAAGAAAATGTAGTTCGCTTTCTAATACTCGAAATAAATTAAATGAAAATAATAAAAATATATATTATCCTGCACATATCTATATATGGTCAACCGCTGTGGTCTCGAGGTAGCGTGCTGCCTTGTCACGCAGCGGGCCCGGGTTCGATCCACGGTCGGGGCAGTTTTTCTGGGTGAGATTTTTATCGGGGTTTTTCCTCACCTGTAAGACAAATGCCAGGAAAACTTTAAGGCCCAAACGGTCCCCGAAATCATATGGCCATCATCGTCATCCTTATCATTATCATCACCATCCTTCACCGGTGTGGAAAGCAACAGGAAGCTACCACACCTACAATTCCCTAGTAAAGCTGCAAGCATAGCATGAAAATGCTATATATGGGAGAATCTTAAAATATACAATAATAATTTTAATAGATTAAATAAATAAGCAACTCATTGTTTAATTCTTACACATGCCCAATGTAGAATACATTCGGATTTCCATTGTCCGAAATGGCTGCTTGAACTAAACAAATTTTAATGCATCAAAAAAGAAAACGTTTTGAAAAGCAGAGAGAAACAAATTGTTTTTAATGTTTTCAAACAGTTTAGTGAAAAATATCCTATATTAGCCATTGAGGATGTGAAAATAACATTAGAATTCACAGGTAAATCAGGATGGACCATAAATTTTGATCTTAATGAATCTGTAAACAAAGTATACTTATTGACATCATGGAAAAGTCGTGAACATCTAATCAGGTAGGCCCATATGTATTTTTTGCCATAAATGAAAAAGAAATGAATGAAGTTCTTATTATCGGTACCATCGGAGAAGTAATACCTTATGCAAGTTTGTTTACAGTACAACTGGAACTTAGGTCGAAATTAGTATATAGCTTATACATTATAAAAATATAGTTATAAAAATGTTCCCTCTGGAACAAAATTTAGTTATTTATACCCCACCCCGTTCAACTCGTTTATTTTTTTACCCTAGTAACGATACTGAACGTTTATACACTGTTTGAGCGAAGTTAAATAATTTGAAAACTTTTCAAGGATTAGTACTTTTGTTCTTAATGCAGTTAAAATTTAAGTTTGGTTAAAAAATTAATTGAATGCAGTTACACAGAAATGATATAATGAGCGTTCAGAGAGCAATAGAAAGCCTAAGAGCAATCAGCAGTGAGAGTACTCAACGAAGTAAAAAAAAAAAAATACTGGTAAATAGAAACAAAACAGGGACTTGAAAATCATTACTCATTGAATGCGTAACAAATCATTCATTTACGTAATTAGTTACTATAGCAACGCTAACCTCTGTATTACTAATTAAACAAAACACAAAAAAATGTACTTTTAAACCTAATTTAATTAGGCCTAGTCAGTGCAAGAAGGGTCTCGGAACTTATTTTCAAATAATTCAGAAGATTTTAGAGGAAATTTTTACAAATTATCCATCCATCCATAGTAATTCTGCCCGAGGGCAGGTCTTTCACTGCAGTCATAGCATTTTCATGCTATGCTTTGCAGCTTTACTAGGGAATTAAACGTATGGTAGCTTCCCGTTGCTTTCCACACCGGTGAAGGATGATGATAATAATGATAAGGATTATGAAGATGATGGCCGGATGATTTTTCGGACACCGTTGGGCCCTAAGCTTCCTGACATTTGTCTTATAGGTGAGCAAAAACCACGAAAAAATCTCTCCCAGGAATCTGTCCCTATCGGGAATAGAACCCGGGTCCGCTGCGTGACAAGGTAGCACGCTATCTCGAGACCACAGCGGTGGACTTACAAATGACAAAGGCCGAAATTCCTAATTCTCTCTTCAGATACAGTCCTTATCTGACTGATGACTTGTCCATCCTAATACTGTATGTTCTCTTGCGGGTTATTCTCGTTTTCTTTTTTACGAAACCTTGCATACCTAAGACATTTCTGTCTACAAAATTCGAGGTATAATTTACAATTTATAATTACATTGAGCAACAAAAAATATTTTTTTCGTCTCAGAAAGAAAAATATGTGATTCTGATAGTATTTTTTCTCCTGAATTCAAATATGATATCGGTTTTTCTCCATCACGCAAGGTTTCCAAGAGACGGGCATTTATAATTTCAAACACTTCAATATTTTTTACATTCGTAACTACGCAATATTCGAACATTCCGACTCACCTAGAAAGTAAGAAATGACTATTTTCTGCTATATTTCCCCTGTGGAGCATCCCTCTTGACGGTCCAACAATAATCGGCCAGCATATTAGGATTCCATTTGCCTTGATATCTCTTTTCCACAGCTGAGATCTCCTGAGTTAGCTCATTTGGTTTTATTATACAAATGGAAGAAAAAACGTTTATTAAAAAATAATTATTTAAATCCATGAGTTGAAATAGAAATAAAAACTGTGGGTGATGGAGAAATTCCGAATACATAGCTACTTGACAACACGATAAAAAACTGCATCAAGTACAACTATTGGTACTCATGAGACAAAAATCAGGTTGACCAGTGTTACTAATCTGTACTAATTTTAACACTTTTATCTAATTTCCGATTACAGTTTTGTTTTCAAGGTACTTATAGTAAAGTGATCCCACAACAGGCCCGGAGGCCCTTGGGGTAGTAGGAGGTTAAGGCTCCCACTTTTTCTAGACAATCGGCCCTTTATGTCAGCCGGGTTGTGAGCCCTGCGTGACGGCCGCCTTTACCCCCAGAACAAGCGCCTGGTACTCATTTCCGTTAGAGGATGAGTCGACCCCAGGGCCATAGTGCCGCCAGAGGGTTATAGTAGAAAGTCTAAAAATATTTTATGTTTGGGACCCCTATGAGGAATAAATTAAAAAAATGAAGCACCCATATCATATATTTGTTTCTATTAATTTTTAATGTCAAATGAAGATGGAAAAAAGAATAGAATTATCGGTAATATCTCATAAGTCTTCAGGTATTAGGTATGAATTCTTTCAGGCAAACATAGGCTACTATGGAGAATGAAGGAACGGCATGTAAACTCATACCTACGGATTCGAAGATGCCAGTGAGTTAGGCTAATGAAAATATTTAAAACAATACAAGTTGTACCTGTGATGGCAGTTGTACTCAACAAATTAAAATTGTTTAAAATAATCAGCTAGGCCTATCGGAACTAGTTTCATTTTCAAAGCTACCTAAGACAGAACAGCTTTGAGAATCAAACTAGTTCCGAAAGGCCTACCTGATTATTTTAAACAATTTAAATTTGTTGAGGACAACTGCCATCACAAGTACAACTTTAATTGTTTTATTGTTTTAAATATTGAAAAAGCATTCGACACAGTCAAGAGACCAAAACACTCTTCAATATATTGGAAGACAGAAATATTATAACAAATTTACTACTGCAGAACATACAAAATATTTACAAAGACACCATAAAGATTAAATTAAATAACAGATTTTCTGAAGGAGGAATTATAAATCGTGGTGTGAGACAAGGCTGCCACCTATCCCCAACACTCTTTGCGATCTATATCAACGAAGTAATATGTTGCTGGAACAAGAAATATAAATTTGGAATAAGAATATCAGAAAATTCAAAATTAAACACCCTATTGTTTGCAGATGACCAAATAATAATTGCAAATTATTATCTTGAAGTCAATACAATAATTGTAAATTCAGAAGATAATCTACAGAAAGATCTGTATGAACTTAAACAAAATTACATAAGAATATGGATTGAAGATATATACAGAGAAAAACAAAAAATATGGCATTTCAAGGTGTAGATCTGTCAGAAGTAAAATTGTACTCGACAATAAAATTTTGGAGCAGGCGAATAATCTTACATATCTAGGATGCAATATTTTATATGAAGAAGAAAAGAATGTGAATGCAAAAATATCAACATTTTAAAGAATTTTACGGTTAATAAATTCTATCTTCAAGCCACAGTTAGTCCAAAAACATTCAGACTAAAAGTGTATAAAACACTGGCTCTTCCAACTCTTTTGTATGGTAGCGAAGTATGGACATTGAAACAGAAAGATATGCTGAAATGAGATACCTTCGGAGGACTGCAGGATACACACTACTAGATCACAAAAAAAAATGAAGACATCTTAGAAGAATTACACATGGAATCTTTACAAAACAAAATTTGTGATTATAAGATGGATGCAATGGAAGTAAATATCAATAAAACTAAATATATGGTCACACATAGAAATACATTATATAATGGAAATGGACAGCTAATGACAAATGAGGGAAATATTGAGGAAGTGGCTGAATTCAAATATCTAGGAACAATAATGACAAATAGGAAAGAGATGCACAAAGAAATTAAACATATGCTCAATTCTGGAAATGTGTGTTATGCATTACAGAGACTCTTGACGTCCAAACTCCTTTCAAAAAACGTTAAACTGAAAATATATAAAACTATTATTCTACCAGTTATATTATATGGGTGCGAAACATGGACTCTTACTTTAAGGGAGGAAAGGAGATTACAAGTATTTAAGAATAAAGTACTTAGGATAATTTTTGGACCAAGGAGAGATGAACAGACGGGTGAATGCAGAAGACTACATAACAATGAACTACATGGTCTTTACAGGAAGCCAGTTATAATAAGAACAGTTAAGTCTCGTAGACTGCGATGGGCAGGCATGTTGCACGTATAGGGAATGAAAGACTTGCATGGAAGCTTCTTGTAGGAAAACCAGAGGGAAAACGCCCGCAGACCAAGAATGAGAATAACATTAACTATGATTTGAGGGAAGTAGATTATAAAGGGGATGATTGGAAAGCATTACCTCAGGATAGGGATGTATGGAGAGCGTATGTCCGCTCGGCCATGAACCTACGGGTTCGATAGTGCCAGTGAGTAAGTAAGTAAGTAAGTAAGTAAGTAAGTAAGTAAGTAAGTAAATAAAATATGGATGCAACATGTTCATCAAATGGAAGATCACAGGATACCCAAACAAATGTTAAGATATCAACCTGCAGACAGAAGAAGACCAGGACGTCCACTCAAAAGACTTCTGGATGGTGTTTGTCTTGAGGCCGAAACAGGCCAATAAATGGCCTAAATTCGTGGATGTACTATGATGATGAAATATTTAACAATAACCTCAACGGTGTTAATAATATATTAAGTACTAATTAGAATAGTGTACACTTTGGCTCCTGAATGTTCGATGCTCTGATTTATTTTGTATAGATTAATCTCATGGATGATTTTATTATGGATCAGTATACTAAAGGTTATTGGACTTCTTTCTGGTTTCGAAGTTCGCGGATTCTAATTGATCGAAGATGATTATTTTTCTTCAGGGCATAAAAATCAGCACTATGGATGACTTCCTTCGGAAGTAAAGTTTAGGATCACCTGGAGTAATTCATTTCACTTAAAAGAACCTCTGAAGTCTGAAATAACAGACTTCTGAACAAAATGTATCGGCCTTTCATACCCAGCTTAGAATTGTATTAAATAAAATATACTTTGTACAATGATACAATGTATCATATAGAAAAAGTGAAAACATTGAAAACAAAATAAATAAATTTAACTATATGTGTGGCACCATAAAACGAAGTCTTAAAGGAACTAGAAGGGAGACACTTTTAAAATTTTATAAAACAATGGCGGTTCCAATACTACTGTATGGATCGGAACACTGGGTCTTAACCAGAAACCAGAAACGAAGAATAGAAATGTCTGAAATAAGGTTTCTGAGGAGTGTGGCTGGCTATATACTAATGGATCAAAGGCGAAGTGAGGATATACCCAAGAGAACTGAATATATTCAAACTATTAGATAGAATTACACAATACAGAGATGAATGAATGGACCACATCACCCAGAAAAACTGCCCCGACCGGTGATCGAACCCGGGCCCGCTGCGTGACAAGGCAGCATGCTACCTCGAGACCACAGCGGTGGACCCACTAATAGATGGATAGACCAATTCTAATATGAGATCGTAACAGACCAGCAGGTCTAATCCTAGATGCTGCTGCTGCTGATGATGATACTTTGTACCGATCATGTTACATTATCAGACTACTATATAAGCGATATGAAGTACGACATTTTCTACTTGTATTTTTCGATAAATTGCGTAATATGAACCTGGAATAATACCATTTTTCTTTCCGTGATATTAATAAACTAAATATTTATTGAATTTAATCTCTCTTAATAAGGTTCCTTTGTGCTAAAACCGACAGTGCGATTAAAAAATAACAAAGGAAGAAGTTTTATCTATTTAATTTTCCTTATGTACGGTATGGAAACACGCGAATATTCAATAATTAGAGAGCAGGATTTGTCCCACAATACAGTTGACTTACTTATACTGGTAATAACTGTACTATACCGATCGGGAAGGGTTGATTTGGAATGTATTACATGTCTGCATACCTATTGGGCGACTCATCTGCAATAGATAGTTAGATAGATAATAAAATTTATTGCCTTTTTTTTTCAGAAGAAAGAAAATACATATGCATTTACATTGCGCACGGGTCTGCTTGGCCGTACGTGCATTATTTATCCATGAATAAAAAAAACGAATGATAATATAAACAAATACCTACAAATACATCTGTATCAAAAAAACAATAACAGGCACACTTGGCACCTTTAAGTCACGCTTATACAGTTACCTGTTGTCTAATAATTATTTTTTCTCTATTTATTTAATTTTATACTATGTCAAACGTTTCCTCTTTTTTTATATATCTTGTACATATTATATATTTAATTCGTTAAATTTAGAGTAAATCAAAATACATTATAAATATTAATTGTATTGTATTCATAACTTGTAATCGTTTATATATATATATTGTAATTTAGATTTAAGACTATTTTTTTGTTTGTATTTTTTTAAACCTGGTTGAGTGGTAGACAAGGCCTTAACTCTGCCAGGTAAAATAAAGCTATTATTATTATTATTATTATTATTATTATTATTATTATTATTATTATTATTATTATTAAGTACATTCTATGTCTACACTACATCACAATAATACATATCTACACTCATCCATGAAAAGATCATGTGTATAAATAAATTTAAAAAATCCCATTCCGTACATTAATATTAATATTAAAATGCTAGAAAACAAATTAGAAAAAAACACACACACATTCACCCACACACCCCCACACATACACACACGCGCACGCTCATACCCCTCTCCCCCCGACTCTGCAGATATCAAATACACTATCAGACTATTCAACTTATCAGACCTACTTATTATATAATATAATTATAGATCGTAATATAAACATTAAGAAGCAATTATAAGGTGCTTAATGCAATAGAATATACTTAAGTTATGCATTGCTTACAAGATAATGAAACGTTTTAAGGCAAATATTGCCTATCACATGCACATTTGTTTTCGTTTTGTATGGCATTTCGCTACACGTAAGATCATACACGCTCAATATCAAATATCAACATACTCTACAATAACTCCACTTCTTTACTAAATAAAATGTTGTTTACTACGTCTGTCTTTCTACATGACAGAGATCTCTTCATAACCCGGTAGGTATGCAGCTATGTGATACACCCAATCCCATCCCCTCGCTCGCATTCTCGTATAGTCTATATCAATACAAATAATAAGCCTTCAACATTGTGGGAGAGATTCCGCTCTCTGCTCATAATAATTGTAACGAACAAAAAGTTATCATAAGTAATGCCACGAGTGATTTCCAAATTATCAATAAATTCACGACTCACGAAGTGAAGAGTGAATTTATCTAGAGAATTTGGAAATCAAGAGTGGCATTTGTTAGGACTATTAACGAATAAAATTAAGCTGTTAACTCACAAATCATTATTTAACTATAGTTATTTTAAAATATTTATATATTTAATGTAAACGGCGATGTTTGAAAACAAATGAGAAGCGATAGATACGCTTCATCTGCATCTTTTGTTTATCACTGCAACCAGATCATACTATTTATTGCCAAAGGAACGCAATGTTATAAGAATGCTCTCTAGTGGAGAAAAAATGAAACACATCAAACTGTATATTAATTCATTTCTGATGTCGTATGATTTAAATATGACAATTATATTTTTCTGGATTGTTACCTGGGAAAAAATACATTTAAGAAAGTGCGAACAGTGGTTTCTTTTTTTTGGTGGTATAATCAATTGCTACAAATATTTTTATATTAACTCCCGCATGCGGCACGTGTTGACATTCATGCACTATATATACAATCTGGTAGCCGTATTTGCTATGGGCTCAGTTACTGCAAAATAATGTTCAGAATATTAAAAAGGAGGAGCCTTCTTTAATATGGTAATTATAACACTGATAAATATTTCGTGAAACACGACTCTGATTGGTTGTAAAACAGAAATCATTGAAACGTGATTGGCCATTGAGTTCCATTTGGGGCATGAGTTAAATAGTCTGAAAGATACAACATTTCTAATCAATAACGTAATAGGAATTTATGTTATACAAGACTTAATGGAGGTTTTATTCACGATTGGGAATCTTATCTCGTGAGGCGAAACCTTAGTAACAATATCCACATTGTATAAAAATCTGATAACTCGTTTCACATACACTTTTTTTTCACTTCTATCCATAGGCTATTTCTTTGAAAATAATATTTCATTAATTTTATATTGAGCTTTTAATATTGATTAATCAACTGATTTGATGTTTACTTCATGAAAATCCATAATACATTTGATAAATGGAATTATCAAAGCTTTACATGATTTTCATGAATAATTATTTTATTTAACATTCGTAACAGTTGTTTCAATACACTGTATCTTCATCAGACGAATCTCATAATAAAATTAATTTTCTATTTATGTGTATTTCAACTATGCAAATAAATGTATCTAAACAATACAATATAAACAAAAAGTAAACAAATTATATAGCAATGTATACAACGTATATTCTTCATAAATTTAATACAGATGAATAATTTAAATATAACTGCGAATTTAATAACTTATTATTTTTCTTAAATTTAATTATTTTTAAAATTTCTAAACGATCTAGCTTTTTTTTATCTTTGTTGCAAACATGTAAAACTTTAAAATCTGAATTCAAACAATGATCAAATTCGAATAAGTGGTATTTTAATGTTAGGCTCATATGTAAGTACTTGAACCAGGTCCATGTACGGTTGACTATGATTTAAACAACTGAATTGAAGACGGTAAATGTGTCAGTTTGGATACGGAAAATATAAATGGGAATTTTGTGTTCATCGAAGTAAAATGTCAAAAGTAAAGTGTTCTTGACAGATGAAGTGCTTGATGTAGACCAATCGGCTGTGCCTATGATAGTTCCACAGAAATATGCAATTATTTATCAGAAAGAATATAATTTGTTCTGTGAGTGGCGAGAAAAGAGGCATGTGAAAGGCATTAATGAAAAATTACTTTGGTAATATGGACATTGATAAGATCAGTGCTAACGTATAGAGTTAGAGGTCTCGGGTTCAAATTACAACTCAGGCAATTATTTTTATTTCCATGTGTCATAATTGACCTTCATTGCTATTGACAAATGAGGGAAAGTTTGAGGAAGTGGCTGAATTAAAATACCTAGGTGCAATAATCACAAATAGGAATGAGATGCACAAAGAAATTGAACATAGGCTCAATTCTGGAAATGCGTGCTATTATGCATCACAGGGACTCTTGTCATCCCAGCTCCTTTCAAAAAACCTTAAACTGAAAATATATAAAACTGTTATTCTACCAGTTAGAATAAAGTTCTTAGGAAAAGTTCTGGACCAAAGAGAGATGAACAGACAGGTGAATGGAGAAGACTACATAACAGTGAACTACATGGTCTTTATAGGAAGCCAGATATAATAAAACCAGTTAAGTCCCGTAGACTGCGATGGGCAGGACATGTGGCACGGATGGGGAATGAAAGACGTGCATGGAAGCTTCTTGTAGGAAAACCAGAGTGGAAAACTACCAGTTGGTAGACAAAGAATGAGGTGAGAGAATAAAATTAACCATGATTTGAGGAAAGTAGATTATACAGGGGTCCGGCGCCGTAGCCGAGCGGTTAAGGTAGGAAGCCTTGGCGCAGAGCTACGAGTCTCCATGGGGGAAGAAATTTTCTCACGGTATTTCGGCCAGTATGGGACCGGTGCCCACCCAGCATCGTGAGGCAATTGGGTAGCTACAATAAGTAGCGGCTCCAGGTTGAGGAACCAGCTATAACGGCTGGGGGACTCGACATGCTAACCACATGTCACCCCTACACTGGCTGTTGATCATCTACCTCTGTGATTGACACATGTGGATGTGAAGGGCCAGCAGCCGGCTGGTAAAAGGGCAATCGCTGAAAAGTGGAAAGACCCTCAATCGGAATCGGAGATTATACAGGGAATGATTAGAAAACTTAACTGAGAACAGGGATGTATGAAGAGCTTATGTCCTTGCGGTAATGAATCTGCGGGTTCGATAGTGCCAATGAATTTTTATATATATATATGTTGATATTATGTGGGGGAAATAAGCTACTAACTGAGTAACATTATAACTTAATTTATAGCAATGAATAGAATTTTCAGCACTAAATCAAGTGCATTCACTCTGGTATTTAAATTCATTGGTTAGGTTGTTAAGAACGACAAACAAATGGCTAAAGTAGATGTTAATTATAAAAAAAATACCATAAGGAATTCGTACTTGAAATCTGAACACTTAAGCCTATATTATCTCCACCATGCATAATAACAATAGAATCATCTTTCATGTAAAGTTAAATACTTGTTCGATTTTTGCCAGATTTTGAATGTCACTTCAACTGAATTGCACTATAAAAATGATCACTTCATATTTCAACATGTGATACTCGCTATATTTTCATACTTTTTTAACTAACCCCAACGGAGAAATATTTCTAATTAATTACATAATTTTAGCACAAATATTCTCGCATATACCTATTTTATTTTCCGTTATCATATAAAATGCTCTTCCTATGAATATGGGAGGAGGGTAATGGAAGCTTATAGACGAAAGTAATTTAGAATGCGCCCTCTAGCGGAGCAAATTAAAACTGAATTTAACTGGAGGGAGATTATAGTTTGGAAACCACAACGGAATATTAAAAATAAAATAAAATAACAGGTAAGGGACAAATCGATACAAGGGGGAATTATTTAGGGGGATGATCCGTGTTAATGACTGGAATGGGGTGAGAGCTAATTGCTTGTGATGAAATCTCCGCGATAATTAAAAAATCACACCACAAAAATAACACCGCCATCAAAATCAATTTCAATTCCATCTCCTATCTAATTCTGCAGTTTCCTCTTACAACTTCGTCAACATTATTAGTTTTTATTTCACAGCAAAGCTCTTTACCACAGAGCGTGATATGAACAGAGATAGACGGAACCTGTTGAGGGAGATGATATTAAATTTAAAAAAATGTTATAATAGCGAGAGTAAGATGATACTAGGAGCCAACATGCATATTATATTGAGTGACGTTAAGAAACTTAGACTGAAAGTAAACATAAATGAAACTATATATATGGTCACATGTAGAAATACATTGTATAATAGTAATGGACAATTCATGACAAATGAGGGAAATTTTCAAGAAGTGGCTGAATTCAAATATAAATTACAAAGAGGAATGAGGTGTAGAAAGAAATAAAACTTAGGCTCAATTCTGGAAATGTATGCAATTAATGCCTTACAAGAACCTTTGTCACCCCAACTTCTCTCAAAAAAACATTAAACTGAAAACATATAAAACTGTTATACTTTCAGTTAGGCATATATGGATGTGAAATATAGACTTTTACATTATGGGAGGAGATAAGATTACGACTATTTGAGTAAAAAAATTCTTAGAAAAAACAGACCAAAGAGAGGTGAATGAAGAAGACTTCACAACAATAAGTTACATGTTTTTTTACAGGAAACTATTATTTGCAGATTAAAGAACAAAATTAGGAGGTAATCGTTGTCGAGACTAATTGTTTTTATTATAGGCCTATCTGATTTCCTATAAAGCTAATGTAGTTCACTGTTATGTTCTCTTCTCCATTCAGCTGTATCTCCATCTCTCTTCGGTCCAAAAATGTTGCTACGAACTTTACTCTCAAATACTCATAACATTTTCTCCTCCCCCAAAATCCACAAATCTATAACTTATAGTGTAACTGGAGGGATAACACACACATACACACACATACACGCACGCACACACACACACACACACACACACACACACACATATATATATATATATATATATATGACATAAGAAAAATAAATGCTTGGGCGGGATTTGAACCCGGATTAATACTCCAGTGCGCTACCTATTACACTATCAAGCAAATCAGTACAAACATTTATTTTTCTTATCATGTCATATTAAGCTTGCATTGCTCAATGTTAAAAATTTAATTACAACATCGAGATTATATATATATATATATTCAGTTTAAAGTGTTTTCAAAGAATTTGGGATGACAAAAGTCCCTGCAATGCGTAATAACATGCATTATCAGATTTGAGCCTATGTTTAATTTCTTCCTGCGCATCATTCCTGTTTGTAATTACTGTTCCTGGATATCAGAATTCAGTCACTTCTTCAAAATTTCCCTCATTTGTCACTAACTGTTCATTTACATTAAATACTGTACTTCTGTCTGTGACCCTAAAATTAGTTAATTTGATGTTTACTTCTAGGTCCAATTTCATAGTATTACTCATTAGAATGTGCGTATTGGATTTTAGAATCTCCTCGCTATCACCTAATAATACTACATCATCAGCATATATCAACACCTTATTAATACCATTGAGTTCTATACCGTCTTTATCATTTAATATTTTGATGATATTCTCTCATACAAAATTGATTAGCAAAGGAATCTGAATGTTGTTGCCTGAGTAGGAACTTTTAACTAATACATCTGTATGCAGATGATAGGCAATATTTTCTGAAAATGAGGACGATCTACAACGAAATTTGTACACGTTAAAATTAAAATTATAATATTATAAAAATAATAACATGAAAAATATACAAATACAAAGGACGACACTTACAAGAAACGAATCCTACTATGATGTAAATTTACTATTGATACTCACATAATTGAGCTGGAATCGGAGATCAAGAATATAGCAAACATTAGAATTTATGGGGAAGAATATTTAGAAGAAATATAAAGAACAATTGAAAATTACAAAAAAAATTGAGAGGCTAAAATAATAAAATATGTATAAGGATGTAACATGTATCGAAAGACCTAAGGAATTGTTTAATTGGAACATTACATACTTGAGGCAGATTGAGATCACAGATACATGGCGCAATTTATTATTTTAACACTGTATATAGAAACCTCAACAGTGATTTATAATGTAATTGAGAGGCTAAAATAATAAAATATGTATAAGGATGTAACATGTATCGAAAGACCTAAGGAATTGTTTAATTGGAACATTACATACTTGAGGCAGATTGAGATCTCACATACATGGCGCAATTTATTATTTTAACACTGTACATAAAAACCTCAACAGTGATTTATAATGTAGTTTTAAAATATATAGACCTATATATATATATGAATGTATGTCTGTCTGTCCTTTATAGACTTTTAAACCGTCCAACCGATCTTCGTGAATATTTGCATGTACGGGTTTTCAGATGCGGCAAGTGTTTAGCCGTTATCTATTATGTTCTACAATCATGGTGTAGGAGTTCACCTGAAACGAAAATTTAAAAATCGCTCTAGCGATCGCAATTTTTGATGTTTCACAATAAAACTCGGAATACCCTATTAAAATAAACCAAGGTATGTATTATCCAAACATCCGCGAAATCCGACCGTTAGAAGTGGGGGTTTACCTGAAATTTGAAATTAAAAATTTACTCCAACAACCGCCATATTTGATTCGTCGCAGTGTATACCGCATAATTAATTAACCCTCAATATTTAATTTATTTAGGCGTAGCAGTCGGGTATTAGCTAGTATTTTTATAAAAAAATGTAGGCAAATGGATTAGTATCCTATGCATTTTTAAAACCATTTAAAGTTATATGATGAAAGTCAAAAATTAAATTGTATCTGTTGGTAGGTGCTGTCGTCCTCAACTTTGTTAATATATTGTATATAAAATTAACTGGAGCGTTTTCGGAAGTTACCTTCCATCTTCTGCAGGTTGAGTTTCCGCTACACAACAACAACAAGTAGCGGTAACTCAATCTGCAGAAGATGGAAGGTAACTTCCGAAAGCGCTCCAGTTAATTTTATATACAATACATTAACAAAGTTGAGGACGGCGGCACCTACCAACAGATACAATTTAATTTTTAACTTTCATTATATGACTTCACCTCAACGGAATTTGATGTGAATTTTACTAGTATTGATTTAAAGTTAACTCAAAGCCAATAATTAGATGTAGAAGTGAAACCTGTACTTGGGAAACAAAAAAAAAATATATAATAAAAAAATAAAGGAAATAGAAGCAGAAATGAAAATTGTGAGACCTCGGAACCCAAGATTAGACAAGATAGAAAACAGCGTTATTAGGAGTAAAATTAAAATTAAAATTTTAATTGAAGATATAACATTATGTAAAGTGATGGAGAGAACATGTGAAAAAATTGATCCAGATAGATAGTCGAGGACTGAATTTGAGCGACGGACAAGAAGAAGAAGAAGGAACAGGCCAAGGATAAGAATTCAGATTTTTGGACCGATACAGACACATTGCTCCCTAATTCATTCACTCGAAAATTCGGGAAAATGCACAACTTTTCGAAAAATGGCTTAATAATCGAGATGTTCGAACAAAGCAGGAAACTATACTTTTCTAGAGTTTTAATTACGATATGATACAGAGGAACTAGTTTTATGATTATGATGATGATGATGATTGCAGAGTTTTAAGTCGTTTCACACATTGGAATTTATAATTCTTTTAGTAAGAACAGAATAAATAAATGTAGAGCAATAACAGCAATGATGAATGGAGTCTTATGGAACAGACATATAACCACAAAAAATAAGTTACAAATATATAATTCGATAGTGAGAAGTACTGTCACGTATGGAGCTGAAGTTTGGAAATTCAACAAAAATTAAAACAAAAACTTATGTCGATGGAAATGCATTTCATAAGATGTCCAAAATTATAAAAAATAAGAAATAGGACTGTCATAGCGAAAAAAAAAAATTAACATTAGATATTCAATAGCAGATTATATAAGATATAAGCAATTAAATTTATATGGACATGTACGACGAATTCAAGAACAAAGGTTACCCAGAAAAAATATTGGAATGGTATCCACCTGGAAGAAGAAGGAAAGGAAGACCTCGAAACTCATGGATACAAGAAATAACTGGAATGAGAACAAGAGGACTGGAGGGCATGGAGTGGATGGATAGATACGAATGGAGAAGGAAAATAAAACTTTAGGCACAGAAAAATGTGTAAACATTATAAATCTGTATATAAATAAATAACAATCACAAAAAAATATAAACATTATTTTAGCCTCCACTTTATTAATCCAATACAGAACAGTTACTTACTTACATGAGGGATTTTCTCTTTGTAGATAATGTAAGATCTATATAGATCTACATGTTCCTTCAGGACGGCTGAAAGATTTTTTTTTATCCGCTAGACCTGCAGTGAGCGAATGAAACAGTTTGAAGAGACGTTTTATGTGAAGTTTGGCCACAACTGAGAAATACACACATCACGTATAACTATCGAGAAACTGTCATCAAGCTACAGTTAAAAGCAGAGTGCAAGGCTGACATTGAGTAGCCCACAGTAAGGGACATGTGATCCCATTTTACATTCATCACGGTCAGATAATGCAATATGATGTCCCCCAGGGGGCGTGCGTGCGGCGGTATACAATCCACCCCCCGCTGGTGTCCAGTAACACTCATTCTTCTCAGTCCCATCAACATTATTATTATTTATTATTATTATTATTATTATTATTATTATTATTATTATTATTATTATTATTATTATTATTATAACTCACTGGCACAATCGAACCTGCAGATTCATTGCCGCGCGAATATAAGTTCTCCATACATCCCTATCCTGAGTCAATGCTTTACAATCATTCCCTGTATAACCTAATTTCCTCAAATCATAGTTAATGTTATTTTCCCACTTCATTTTTGGTCTAACAACTGGGCGTTTTCCCTCTGGTTTTCCTACAAGAAGCTTCCACGCACATCTTTCATTCCCCATTCGTGCCATATGTCCTGCCGACCGCAGTCTACGAGACTTTATTATTATTATTATTATTATTATTATTATTATTATTATTATTATTATTATTATTATTATATGCTTCAAAAATTCATAATCGTTTAAATTCGGAATTGGGTGTAAAAGGACCAACACATTTTTTCTGAGGTCCTTTATTTCATCCTTTAGGATATTTCACGTGTCCAATAATACGGACCCGTTGTTTACTTATCATACGAAAGAAACCGTAGACAGGATATTTAAACACTGAAAAAATCCACCGATCCTAGCCGAATATGAACCCGCGATCTTCGGAACCAGAAGCGAGAGTTAAAAAAACGACTCATACCAGAACGGTATGAAATCGGGCATAAATAGGCTACATAAATTTTCAGAAAAATAAGAGTAAATTATTATTATTATTATTATTATATTATTATTATTATTATTATTATTATTATTATCCAACCACAGATGGCTTACTTTTTTAATTTTATTTATTTAGCCTAGTGGAGTTAAGGCCACGTGACATTTCCTTCCACTCACCAAGACAAACATATATTACATCATAATTAACTATAATATTAAATACTAAATGCAGTTTTGACCAATAAGATAATATTTATTATATTGTGATCTATCATACAACCACTTAATGATAGTAAAGATTAAGACTAAAACTAATAATAAAATGTATTCTAGCAAGATAAATTGAATTGTTGGTAGATCGTCCTTGTCTAATGTAGGGGCCTATATAAAAAATAAAAATAATGAGATATAGAAAACTAAATTTATGGTTATACAATATTGAAACAAATAAAATATTTGTTAATTTTAATATTATTTTCATAAATAATTCTATCAGTGAGGTGTATAAGTTAGTTTGTCATTAAATAATTCTTTGTATAAACGGAAAATTAAAAATTATATTATTACACATTAGAAAATTAAAAACAAGTTTATATTACAACGTGTTACAAAAAACAAAGAAACACATAATAAGAATTTATTTTTTTTAAAAACACGATAACTGTTATTAGAATATAACAGTTAATAAATGTCAGCAATAAAATTTTAACGGTTATCGTTAATCGATGTAAACCGTTGACATAGTGTCACATCGGATGACAATTTTGCAATGTTTAATAACTGTACGGTCGGAGTTCGTATTGCTATTGATTATTTTATCGCAATCTCTCAAATATGTTTATTTAGCGAATTGGTACCTCAAATTTCAATATAACTAATATAACTGATCAACTTTTATAAGATTCATGATGTGTTCCGTTGAGGTATTATTCAAAATTAAAATATAAAATTATGGAATATTCACCTGAAAGGTCCGTCTCCTCAACTTAATTAGTTATTTAACTGTAGCGCTTTCGGGACTTGTCCCATCATCGGTAAGGTTCAAAACTGGCGGATAAAAGAATTGCAAACCTTACAAATATAAATTTCAATAAACTGCAAACAGATTTACTAGAAATGGGATACAAATTCAATTTTCCTACACACAATGTAAAAAGAACACAACAAAATTTAATTACTGAAAGTGAAATTGCAATAAATAAACTTGATATTAATAACAAAAATTATGTTAGATATGAAGCAGCTAAAGTCATAAAAGAAATTCCACCAACGATAAACATTAAAGATAAACTCTTACGAACATCTCTAAAATAAAAACAAAATTTAGGAGCCATGATATAATACACACAAAAGCCGACAAAGGCAATACAATAGTTATTATGGAAAAGGAACAATACATCAATAAAACCAAACAATTCGTAAAAGAAAATAATTTCAAAAAAAATGAAAATGACCCCACAGGAAAGTATAACAGACAAATAAAAGAAGCATTAAAATCGTGCCATCCAATCACCAACACAATCAATAACGAATATAATAAATACAAAAACAGCAAATGGATAAATAATACTCCCTCACCACCAGTAATGAAAGCTCTTCCAAAAAATCCATAAAGACAACATTCCCTTAAGACCCAGTTGTTAATTGCATGAATGCTCCTAACTATAAAATTTCTAAATTAGTAGCCCAGAAAATGAAAAATATTGTAAAACTTGAAAATCGTTATACAATTACGAACTCATTTGAACTAGCAGACAAACTACATCATTTAGAAATCAATAGAAACACTAAAATTACGCCATTCGACATAAAAAAAACTCTACACAAATATCCCGATAAACGAAACAACAAACATAATAAGACAAAAACTAACAGACCGTAAACTTGAAGAAAACTATATCAATCAGTTAAATAAATTAAAAGGAAACACCAGTTTTGAATCCTGCCGATTATGGGACAAGTCCCGAAAGCGCTACAGTTAAATAGCTAATTAAGTTGAGGAGACGGACCTTTCAGGTGAATATTCCATAATTTTATATTTTAATTTTGATATAACTGTATTCTCCATTTCGATGTATTTACTTACGATTCGCCTATAAGGGTAGGACAAAGAACTTTCGCTTTCTCTATAAGCTCTTAATACAATATTCAAATAATATAACTCACTCACTGAAACTATCGAAACCAGGTTATTGATCGCGCGGTGATAAGCTCACCATATATCCCTATTATTAACTAATATTATCCAATCATTCCCTGTATTATTCACCTCCCTCAAATCATTGTTAATGACATAATCCCACCTCAAGCCTGGGGTATCTACTGGGCGCTTTCCCTCGATTTTCTTCCTCTATAATTCACCTCCGATACTCAAAATCATCGTTAGTGACATAATCGCACCTCAAGAATGGTTTTATCTATTGGGCGCTTTCCTTCGTTTTTTTTACAAGAACTTTCCAAAAAAATGCACATATTACCATAATTGTATGAATAATTGTAATAATCTCAAATGTACATAGATTATATTTAAATAAAGAAAAGCCTCATGTCCAGTTTTGGCCCTCCCGATATAGAATCATCCGAAAGCCAAACTTGGCAAGATCCCGCGTATCGACTAGTCCGATTGAGGTGTTAAGCGGTTTCTCTCAATCCAAGAGCAAATGCTGGAATAGAACCCCAAAAGGTCCGTTTCCGACTTCACTCTCCCACCATCTGTCATAAACTTCAAATTTAAATTTAAAATTTAAACCGGGGCTAATGTATTTTACAGGAACCCGGGGTTCTACCTATAAAGGAGAATCAATACGGATCGCTCACCACCAACACTTAAGTGATGGCCGCAGGGTTTTCCATCTATCTATCTATCTATCTATCTATCTATCTATCTATCTATCTATCTATCTATCTATCTATCTATCTATCTATCTATCTATCCACCCATCCATCTACCTATCTGTCCATCCATCTATCTATCCATCCATCTATCCACCCATCTATCTATCTATCTATCTATCTATCTATCTATCTATCTATCTATCTATCTATCTATCTATCTATCTATCTATCTATCTATCTATCTATCTATCTATCTATCTATCTATCTATCTATCTATCTATCTATCTATCTATCTATCTATCTATCTACCTATCTATCTATCTATCCACCCATCTATCTATCTATCTGTCCATCTATCTATCCACCCATCTATCTATCTATCTGTCCATCTATCCACCCACCCATCTATCTATCTATCTATCTATCTATCTATCCACCCACCCATCTGGCAGACAGACAGACAGACAGATGGGTGGGTGGATAGATAGATAGATAGACAGACAGACAATCTATCTATCTATCTATCTATCTATCTATCTATCTATCTATCTATCTATCTATCTATCTATCTATCTATCTATCTATCTATCTATATATCTATCTACCATCTATCTATCTACCATCTATCTATCTATCTATCTATCTATCTATCTATCTATCTATCTATCTATCTATCTATCTATCTATCTATCTATCTATCTATCATTATCTATCTATCTATCTATCTATCTATCTATCTATCTATCTACCTATATATCTACCTATCCATGCATCCACCTATCCATCCACCCATTCACCCATCCATCCATCCATCAATCCATCCATCTATCTTACAAGAAGTTTCCATGCCCATCGTTCATTTTAATTTGTGTCATATGACCTATCCATTGCAGTCTACGAGACTCAACCATTCTTATTACTACTTCGGATTTCTATACAAAGATGATAGAGCCCATTATTACATAGTTTCCTCCATCCACCTGTCTTTTCACTCATACGTCTATCCATAATAATTGATTCATATTTTTGCAAGTGTACTCAATATTATATGTAGGTTAGTTTGTTTAAGCTAAAGGTATATGCAAAATATAATTACTATATGGTGTAATTTATTTTATAACTATATATCCACATAGTTTAAAATTCATTTGTTTTTGTTGGATAGAAAAAAAACGCCTTAAGACCTGAAAACATGCGATTGTGATGGAAATTCAAATAATACCTTGAAATTCACATTATATAAAACTATCTCCATTTTTACACACGATGAAACAATAAAGTTTATGCTAGATTTTAAATATTGATTCCTAATGTGGGACACGAATATTCATAAAATTAATGTTACTGATTAGTCCTTTACAACAACTGAAAATTCACTCTCCAAATACTGATAATTGCATTTAATTAGGCGCACTTTTCAGGAAAAAAAACGATAATGAAAAGTATATATATATATATATATATATATATATATATATATATATATATATATTGAGCATGTACGACGAATGCAAAGAAGAAAGGTTACCCAGAAAAACATTAGAATGAAGTTCACCTGGAATAAAAAGGAAAGGAAGACCTCGAAACTCGTGGATGCAAAAAATATGAACTGGAATGAGAACAAGATGACTGGAGGGCATTGATAGAGACGAGTGGAGAAGGAAAATAAAACTTTAGGCACAGAAATATGTGCAAACATTAAAAATCTCTGTTTGTGTGTGTGTGTGTATATATATATATATATATATATATATATATACCTTTTATACACACTCATGATTTGACATATCGGAGCAACGACTGGTCAATTCAAAATTAATGGTGCAAAAAGCAAATACTCATGTGACTATTGTATTGTATTTATTTTACAAATAAAAATATAGCATGAAATATTAACTCTCCGAGTTTCAGTTTGCAGCAACGAAAACAATTACATATCGCCAACGCTCATTATAGGAGCTATTAATCAAAATGGTGGTTTCAACGATAGAAATGGCATATGTGTAGGTCTAATATGACATCATTTTTCAGCAATACGGTGACCCATCACATTGCCATAACATGTTATGTAGTAATCTCAACATACATTTTCCAGAACGCTGATTCACCGTGATGTGTCATTGATGTTGTGCATCCCACCCCAAGGCCACCCGATCTTACATTACGCGGATTTTTTTTTTTTTTTTAGAATATGTGAAGATCATGGTATTAATAAGCTGTTAGTTTATGCTGATGATGTAGTACTATTGGCCGATAGCGAGGAGATACTAAAGGCCAACACACACACACTATTGAGTAACACTAAGAAATTAGGACTGGAAGTAAATATCAGTAAAACTAAATATATGGTCACAGGTAGAAATTCAATATATAATGGAAATGGACAGCTAATGACAAATGAGGGAAATTTTGACGAAGTGGCTGAATTCAAATACCTAGGAACAATAATCACAAATAGGAATGAGACGCACAAAGAAATTAAACATAGGCTCAATTCTGGAAATGCATGCTATTATGCATTGCAGCTTTTGATGTTCCAACTCCTTTCAAAAACGTTAAGCTGAAAATATATAAAAACTATTATTCTACCAGTTATATTATATGGGTGCGAAACATGGACTCTTACTTTAAGGGAGGAAAGGAGATTACGAGTATTTGAGAATAAAGTTCTTAGGAAATTTTTTGGACCAAAGAGAGATGAACAGACAGGTGAATGGAGAAGACTACATAACAATGAACTACATGGTCTTCATAGGAAGCCAGATATAATAAGAACAGTTAAGTCTCGTAGACTGCGATGGGCAGGACATGTTGCACGTATGGGGAATGAAAGACGTGCATGGAAGCTTCTTGTAGGAAAGCCAGAGGGAAAACGCCCAGTTGGTAGACCAAGAATGAGGTGGGAGAACAACATTAACTATGATTTGAGGGAAGTAGATTATACAGGGAATGATTGGAAAGCATTAGCTCAGGATAGGGATGTATGGAGAGCTTATGTCCGCGCGGCCATGAACCTACGGGTTCGATAGTGCCAGTGAGTAAGTAAGTAAGAAGATCATGGAGTACGTCCCTTATTTCCACGGGACTTGCAGCCAAGACAGCAGATGGTGTATTATAGCCTCACTATGATGGTTGTCCAGCGGCTCACTTTGTTTCCCCGCAGCTGTTATATATATAATTAAATACAAAGATGCTGACTACCGCCACTATAATAATTCCGCATGTTAATCATTTTTAAGCATTGTCGCGCGGCATCCGCTGTTATATAAACGGACAACCATCATAGTGAGGCGATAATATCTGCCTTATTTCCACGGAAAAAGTTAACTCAATTGATCAGGCTATAATTTGTAGCTATTTGTAAAATAAATTCAATACAGTAGTCAAAGAAATGTTTCCTTTTGTCCCATTAATTTTGAACTGTCCTGTATTTTACCATCTTTAACAATTTTTCAGTAAAAATATGTACATTTTCAAGAATGTTTTTATCAAAACATAAGAAATTGTTCTTAATGTAAACATGTTTTAGTCAAAATAGTTAAAGATGATAAATGTTAATTATATAATTTTTACTTGGTAAGTCAGTCGTCCTCCACTAAATTATTTAACTTACAAGTTATTCTAATATGGAGGCCTTTCGAAAACAATGTTTCATCTTCTGTTTCTGGGCTGTGTAGCTTTTGTTATTTATTTTAATTTTGGCATAATTGGGTGTGATGTTATGTTTAAGACATTCTTTGTTAAAGAATATATTCGCTGTTGTTTTGTGTAGTATCAGTTTATGGTTAAAATATTTATAGTATATTTTCGCCTGACTGGCCAAACAACACTTTTGAAATTCATATACGAATTTGAAATCTACCTAATTAGGTATAATTATTATTAGGCTCATGCAGCCTATTTATTTTTAGCACAATGATTTTTCTAATGCTTCAAAAGGGAAACAAGTAGCATTAACTTATGAAATTTCTAAATACACATCAGGAAGTTCTTGTTTCTTTCAATTTTTTTTCTTTCAATTTTGTAACTATGTGTATCTTCAATTTTCTTTTATAATTTAACTACAGCCCTAACATATATTTGTAAAATATGGCTCCAAAATTTGGAGATTTATTAAATAAATAAATAAATGTCAGGATACATTATTTAAAATATAACAGAAACTATGTTGTTGCTCATATTTAAAAAGGGGAGACATTTAGGCGAATAATAATGTAAATTTAAGGTATAATTTGAGCTTCCACCACAGACAAAAAATGTCCTTAAATCGCAAGCCAAATATATATTCATGGAAAAACCAAAACATTGCATACATTAGTATTTATAATGCATCAACCGGAGAACTGATACCATTTGATCCATTATCTTTGAAGCTGAATTCTGGAATAGACTATACATAAATAAAAAAAATAGAGCAAGGTAGAGAGAGCTATGGAAGACTAGCTAATAGGATGAAAGAGGAGAGTAAGCAGTCTAGTTTACAGGTTTAATTCGTGTATTGTATCAGGATTTGGTGGTCTATCAGGGAACCGATACAAGCCACATAGGATCTCATTCACTCGATTTAACCATTGAAAGGAGAATCACCGCACAGTGACCACCACAATACTACAACATGTTTTGCCAATTCTGTGCACACACAGGGTGCTTTAAAACTAATCACACTAACAAATACTGTTCAACTAGATTCTATTCACTATTATTAGATTATAAGTATTATTAAATCCCCACCTCGTAAATGCTACGCAAGCCGACATTTTCATTATGTTATGCTTAACGGCAAGTTTATTAAATACGGCTATAATTCATATAATAAAGTTACTATTACAATTTTTACATTTTTAGAGTATGAGAATTTTTACATTATGAGTATCTTCTTCTTCCGAATGCAGTATTGGGTGATGATGCCCGTTCTGCGACTACAAAAACTGATCTTTCCATCGGTTGAAGGGTCTTCCGAGGTCTCTTTTGCCTTTAGGGTTGAGGTGGTAAATCATCTTTGGTAAACGGGAATTTGACATTCTCTGGACATGTTGGAACCATTTAATCTGACTACTTAACTCATGCCCCAAATGGGGGTCAATGACCAATCACGTTTCAATGATTTCTGTTTTACAATCAATCAGAGTCGTGTTTCACCAAATATTTATCAGTGTTATAATTACCATATTAAAGAAAGCTCCTCCTTACAATATTGTGTTCCTTTGGCAATAAATAGTATGATCTGGTTGCAGTGATAAACAAAAGAAGCAGTAGAAGCGTACCTATCGTTTCTCATTTGTTTTCAAACATCGCCGTTTACATTAAATATATAAATATTTTAAAATAACTATAGTTAAATAATGATTTGTTAGTAAACAGCTTAATTTTATTCGTTAAATAGTCCTAACAAATGCCACTCTTGATTTCCAAATTCTCTAGATAAATTCACTCCTCACTTCGTGAGTCGTGAATTTATCGATAATTTGGAAATCACTCGTGGCATTACTTATGATAATTTTGTATATGTTCCACCATTTCCCTACTATTCCACTGCATCCTTATCTCATCACTTTTCATTCTATCCCTTAATGTTACTCCAGTTAGTGATCGGAGGAATCTCATTTGTGAACTATTAATGCGGGATTTATCTTTTGCTCGAAGTGTCCAGCATTCACTTCCGTATAGTAGAGCAGGTTTGGCTATGGCATTATGAAATCTCAATTGGATTTCTTTCCTCATTTGTTTTCCAAAATTTCTCCTAATTACACCATTTAATCTGTTATATTTTTCTAAATTTGTTTCCACATATTTTTGATTATGAAACTGTGATATATTAGGCCTATTACCTAAATAATTAAAGTGTGTTACTTGTTCTATTGGTTTATTATTTATTATTATTTTTACTCTCGAAAGTCCCTTTCCAGTGATTGCCATGGATTTGGTTTTATTTTCAGATATATTATGAGGATTTCTTAATAAAAATCAAATGAATCGTGAATTTTCCTTACCTCACACATCTATGTAACGGGAAACGTCATTACCATCCACAGCTGTTGTCACTACTGTCGATTCTTCATTAAGACTGTCATTTTCTAAACTGCCATCTGGCGTTGATTTAAAGAACTTTGTAATCAAACTTGGTTCGTCCGGAAACTCAACATTCATGGTAATCGTATGGGTTTTTTGAATATAGGCCCTATATTTTTTTCCCCAGACTGATAATATTCGAAAGGTTTGGATAAATGTTTCAAAAGTTTACCTTCTTTTTCAATTCTATGATTCTCTAATAGTTTAGACTATTTAACTCATGTCCCATGGGAGTCAATGACCAATCACGTTTCAATGATTTCTGTTTTACAACCAATCACAGTCGTGTTTCACGAAATATTTATCAGTTTTATCTTTACCAAATTAAAGAAAGCTCCTCCTTTTTAATATTCTGAACAGGTCTGACCATTATTTTGTAGTGACTGAGCCTACAAGAAATACGGCTACCAGATTGTATATATAGTGCATAGATGTCAACACATAGCGCTTGCAGGAGTTAATATAAAAACATTTGTAGCAATTTATTATATCACCAAAAAAAGAAACCATTGTTTGCACTTTCTTAAATTTATTTTTTCCCAGGTAATAATCCAGAAAAATATAATTGTCATATTTACATCATACGACATCAGAAATGAATTAATATACAGTTTGGTGTGTTTAATTTTTTCTCCACTCTTACAATATTGCGTTCCTTTGGCAATAAATAGTATGATCTGGTTGCAGTGATAAACAAAAAGAAGCAGATGAACCGTACCTATCGTTTCTCATTTGTTTTCAAACATCGCCGTTTACATTAAATATATAAATATTTTAAAATAACTATGGTTAAATAATGATTTGTGAGTAAAGTGCTTAATTTTATTCGTTAAATAGTCCTAACAAATGCCACTCTTGATTTCCAAATTATCTAGATAAATTCACGACTCACGAAGTGAGGAGTGAATTTATCGATTATTTGGAAATCACTCGTGGCATTACTTATGATAAATGTTTCAAAAGTTTAGCTTCTTTTTTCAATTTTATGATTCTCTAAAAGTTTGTTAGAGAATCATAGAATTGAAAAAGAAGTTAAACTTTTAAAACATTTATCTAAACCTTGGGAATTATCAGTCTGGTAAAATACATACATTTAAAAAAACAATACAAGAACCATGAATTTTGAGTTTCCGGACGAACCAAATTTAATTACAAAGTACTTCAAATCAACACCAGATAGCTAACTCCGATTGAGGGTCTTTCCACTTTTCAGCGGTTGCCCTTTTACCAGCCGGCTGCTGGCCCTTCACATCCACATGTGTCAATCACAGAGGTAGATGATCAACAGCCAGTGTAGGGGTGACATGTGGTTAGCATGTCGAGTCCCCCAGTCGTTATAGCTGGTTCCTCAACCTGGAGCCGCTACTTATTGTAGCTACCCAATTGCCTCACGATGCTGGGTGGGCACCGGTCCCATACTGGCCGAAATACCATGAGAAAATGTCTTCCCCCATGGAGACTCGAACCAGCGCAAGTCCCGTAGCTCTGCGCCAAGGCTTCCTACCTTAACCGCTCGGCTACGGCGCGGGACGCTAACTAAGTAACTAATTCACTGGCACTATCGAACCTGTATGTTCATGGCCGCGCGGACATAAGCTCTCCATACATCGCTATCCTGAGCTAATGTTTTCCAACGATTCCCTGTATAATCTACTTCCATCAAATCATAGTTAATGTTATTCTCCCACCTCATTCTTGGTCTACCAACTGGGCGTTTTCCCTCTGGTTTTCCTACAAGAAGCTTCGATGCACATCTTTCATTCCCCACGCGTGCAACATGTCCTGCCATCGCAGTACACGAGACTTAACTGTACTCATTGTATATGGCTTCCTATAAAGTACATATAGTTCATCGTTATGAAGTCTTCTCCATTCACCTGTCTGTTCATCTCTCTTTGGTCCAAACATTTTCTTAAGAACTTTATTCTCAAATACTCGTAATCTCCTTTCCTCCCTTAAAGTAAGAGTCCATGTTTCGTATCCATATAATATAACTAATAGAATAATAGTTTTATATATTTTCAGTTTAGAAAATGACCAGCATAATGAAGAATCGACAGTCGTGACAACAGCTGAGGATGGGATGATTCCTGATAGTTCAACATAGATGTATGAAGTAAGAAGAACTCACGATTCATTTAATTTTTGTTACGGCTATAATTGTAGATTAATTTATTATTAGTTGTTAAAAGAATCTTTAAATAAAAATACTACTTTCTTTTCTGCATAATTTATTTTTGTAATCTTCTCCATTACCGTATTTCTGTTATATTTATTTGCTTTATGCCACGTTTTGTCACAGGCATATGACAAGTTCAAAATATACAATTTTATAAAGATTTCCCTCCTCTTTATATTAGGCTTTTGTATTCCCTAACAAAGTATTTTAATATAAAATTATGTTGAAATTAATTTTATCATCTCAGAAACGATAATATTCTATTTTGAATAAGAGCTCTTTCTTAATAACAACTTGCAATCGTGTTAGCTTCGCTTCGAGTTCTCTCTTTCTCTTATATATATATATATATATATATATATAAAGTAAAACTGTTTCCATTCTCTTCATCTCTTACTTCATAACGTGAGGTTATTTTCGCTCGAGTTGAAAAACAGGTGGTGAGAGTTCATATTACTTTAGGGTAGTTGTAGAATACAGCACTGGATTTTTAAAGTAGGCTAATTTTATATGGTTGCTTGATGACATTCTACCAGAAAATGTTTTATTCCATTAAAATGTTTCCAATTTCAGATCGTATTAGTCAGTCAGTTTAATTTTTATACGGATTTATTCTTCATAAGCCATCTTTGATGAACTCGATTCTTTTGTTTCCATTTCTATTCCGAATGAGGTGAAAAAATAAATAATAGTTTTAAAAAACTAAAAGAACACGCTTTATTAGAAAACTAAAAAATGAAAAATAATTTAAATTTCCAATACGCTTGGGATAAAATTAAAGTGGTCAACAAAAAAATCATCTCCAACACATATAGAATAAAACTAGAGTTATCAACAAAAAGAAAATAATTTTACCATCAAAAGCGAGGGATGCTCTATATCAATTAATATATTTGATAATAAACAGATATTGGTAAAAGTAAGCTCTCTAAGAAGAAAATGTAAAAATCATAAAAAGAACCCCAAATTCACTATCAGGCTATTTAACTTATTATTATTAACTTATTATGCTACTTATATATATATATATATATATATGTATATATATATATATATATAATGGTTATTCAGCAAGTTATATGGATGTCAAAGATGGTCTCATAATTTAAAGGAGTAGAAAAGATTATGAGTATTTGAGAATAAAGTTCTGGGGAAAATGTTTTTGTACCAAGGAAAAAACAACACACTGATAAATGGCGACGACCATTTAAGACTGAGTTATCCAGATGTAATAAGATTAATCAAGTTTGGCAGACTCTATGGGCAGGGCATGTGGCACGAATGGTGAATGAAAGAGGGGCATGGAAACTGAGGTAAAGCACGGTAAGCATGCCAAGAATGAGATCTGTGATTTGAGGGAAGTAAATTATACAGAGGGTGATTGGAAAGTGTGTTTAAATTATGGTTGGAGGATAGATACTGGAAACGAGAGGCTAAATAAATGTGAGTCGAAGTAAGTAGAATCTTGAATAAGAGAACTAGATTGTGAAATTTTCTTCTATCTTTGAGATTGAGACATGGCAATTCGTGGAAAAATTTCGAACATTAAATATGTATCTGATACACATATTATGAAAACCCTTCAGTTTGTCCAACAGCTTATCACTTATGTCGATTAGTAGAACGTCGCAATAGTCAAAATGCGACTAAGATTAGGACTAAAATTTTTAAGAGCTGTAGGAAGAAATTCCTTGAGACGCTTTAGAGAATGCATTATTTATATTATTATGTTAGATTATTATTTTATTTGGGTATTCCAATTTAGATTAGAATATAGATAAAATGCCAAGTTTTTAGCAACATTGGCATATGGAATTTGTTTGTTATCTAACATGATAGCTGGCATGTTGCTATAGTCGCAATGATGGATTATAAAATCCTATATAAACGTAAAGCTTGCAGCGTACAAACTAATTCAATGGCTTTGCTACAAAATATAGCTTAAACATGTGATAGAGCATGTGATGTGACACACTTATTAATGTGCTAAACAAAAGTGAGTTTGAAAAACAACAATGGATGCTAAATTAATTTCAAAAGTCTTAAAACTAATCTCGCAACAACTATTACAATATGTGTATTTCATTTTTATTTATAGACTCAACATCAAATGTCATATCGTATATATCATTTTTTAATGATATGACGAATATGATGAAATTACAACCCAGCATGTGCCTTCAAGACTGAGGCAAACCAGGAAAAATAATCTCAAGTCGATCGGTACCTCCCGAATACGAACCAATTATAGCATGGTATTACATAATAACACTGGTCGACAAGGTTTTTCACAAGAAATCTGATTAGTGAATCTAGTGCATTTGTTTCATACTGAATTCAGATATGTAGTCAGAATTTTTCCATCAGGCACAGTGTTTTGTGAGAGCTACTTTTTAAAAATTGATTTTAGCATTTTCTTTGATCTGTCATAGAAAACTTTACCTTATACGAAGAGTTCCCTGTAGCAGTATATGCAGATATGACCTTAACTCATAACTCTGACTCTAACCTAGCTCAAACTGAAAATTATTTAGTTGGAAATAGAAATGATCTTACATAAAATATGCCCGAAAATCACTATCTACCACTTTCTAGGTAAGTCAGAATGAGTTAAAGTTAGATGGATTTTATGAATAATTATAAAAAATTTAAACGAATATCACATAATCATCTGATAGGAAAAAAAAACTGATATGATATTTAAATTCAGGACGAAAAATACTTCTAAAATCTCATATTTTTATTCTTGTGAAAGAAAAAAAAGTTCATTTTTGTCGACCAGTGTAACTAAGTTAAGATACTATACCAGGATTCTTAGTTATTTTTTGTAATTCCTTAGATTTGGATAAAGTATATATTTCTAAAATTGTCATCGCTGCCATTAGAGAGACAATTTCAATTTTAAGAAACCATTTTTACAAAATTTCTAATTTGTAGAGTATACTTACAATTACAATTTGAACTTTTTAATATATTTACAAAATGTAGTTCATCAATTTAGAATATTAATTGTCCTTGTTGCGATCCTCTAATGAGGAAAGATTTCTATAATAAAAACCTTACCTCATATTGTTTGTTTCTTGCAGGACATGTTTCAGAGCATATCTGCTCTATGGTCAGCTTGTACGTACAGAATAATGGCATTGCATTCTTATTCAGGGGAATCTTCAATTTTATTGTAAAATTATTACCATCACTCATTCAAGGACTCGTTTCTCATTTGAGTGGTACTTTATTATTAAATTATTCAGTTTTTTTTCTAGTCACTCTTCATACGCGCAGTCTACTGATTGTGACTGCATTTTTTAAGGAGTATACCTCTCAACAGGAAAGGTTGCAAGTACAAATATAGAGATCAATAGAGAGCCCGTAAAAATGTCATACATAAAAACACAAATTATTTCGAGTACAAAAAATGATTAAATATTCAAACATTTTACATTGACAAGTAACTAACTTCAACTCACCAGAACTATCGAACCCGAAGCTCTCCATACATCCCTATCCTGAGCTAATGTTTTCCATTCATTCCCTGTATAATCTACTTCCCTCAAATCATAGTTAATGTTATTCTCCCACCTCATCCTTGGTCTACCAACTGGGCGCCTTCCCTCTGGTTTTCCTACAAGAAGCTTCCATGCACGTCTTTCATTCCCCATACGTGCCACATGTCCTGCTCATCCCAGTCTACGAGACTTAACTGTTCTTATTATATCTGGCTTCCTATTAAGACCATGTGGTTCATTTTATGTAGTCTTCTCCATTCACCTGTCTGTTCATCTCTCTTTGGTCCAAACATTTTCCTAAGAACTTTATTCTCAAATACTCGCAATCTCCTTTCCTCCCTTAAAGCAAGAGTCCATGTTTCGCATGCATATAATATAAGTTTACATTGACAAGTAGAAGCATAATTTATACTGTTTCAAATTTTAAAACTATTTTCTATATTTATATCAACATTTATCAATTCCCATTCATTTCACGAATATTTTAACGATTTACTCTGTAATGTTCATACTGTCTATAAACAAATAAACGAATACACAAGATCGTAGGATTGGTTTAGTAACGTGGTGATTATGAGTTTTGTCATTCTTTTTCTTTAGTCGTCAAGGCAATTAGTAGGACGGACTATCATTACGGAGATAAATGTCCACATTTCATGATTATTCTCTCTCTCACTCACTCTTTACTGTATTTTAACCTCTATATATGTAGGTACTTTTACGAGCCCCATCCCACCCAGGCCTTACATTGATACGTCCTGTCGGAAGAGGATTTGAAATTCTGGATCGCATTTTTTTTACCACAAAAGTACATGCAGGGTCCCCCAGAATAAGTGATCAGTTCAATGCCAGGATCACCTCCGAGACCATAAGAACATTTAAGATAAATCACACTATTCCCACATACATTCATACTAAATAAAGCGAAAATGATATGGATGATTATGATGAACAGATGCTGTTCTGGGAACATTTGGTCCTTAAAGTTTCCTGAAATTTGTCTTACTTTGAATTCTGTCATGCATTTTAAACAGGGGTTGTCTTATGTATAATTCGTTTTTTTTATTTTATTATTAATTAGCATCATCATTATAATAAGGCTGCAGAAATAAGTCTTGGCGGCAGAAATGTATGGAATACGGAGAAGTATGAGAATATCCAGCTTACAACATAATAAAAATGCATATATTTGACAAAAAATGTATGCACAAGAGACTTATCGACAGGATAACTAAGAGAGCTTTACAGTGGTATGGACATGTACAACGGATGTCCGAAGACCAGTGGCCTAAACAGGTGTTAGATTGGATGGTACCAGGCAAAAGGAAAAGGGAGAGAAGCAAAGAACATGGAATGACGGAATATATGATGCCATGATGAAGAGGGGTATGGAAGAAGGCCAAATGGGAAGATAGGAATCTCTGGAAAGCAGGAATTAAGGGCAAACTACTGTAAAGTGAAAAGCCTGTATTAAGTACTAAGTAAGTATCATTATAATAGCTCCCGATAACTAACTAACTAACTCACTGGCACTATCGAACCCGTAGGTTCATGGCCACAAGGACATATGGTCTACATACAGCCGTATCCTAAGCTAATGTTTTCCAATCATCCCCTGTAATATCTACTTCCCTCAAATCTTAGTTAATGTTATTCCCCCACCTCATTCTTGGTCTACCAACTGGGCGTTTTCCCTCTGGTTTTCCTACAAGAAGCTTCCATGCTCGTCTTTCATCCCCATTCGTGCCACATGTTCCGCCCATCGCAGTCTACGAGACTTAACTGTTCTAATTATATCTGACTTCCAATAAAGACCATATAATTCACTGTTATGCACTCTTATCCATTCACCTGTCTGTTCATCTCTCTTTGGTCCAAAAGTTTTCCTAAGAACTTTATTCTCATCATCATCATCATAGTACATTCACGAATTTAGGCCATTTGTTGACCTGTTTCGGCCTCAAGAGAAACACCATCCAGAAGTCTTTTGATTGGACGTCCTGGTCTTCTTTCAATTCCTTCTGGGTTTTTCGTGTTGAGGCTTGAAAGTAGTTTTGAAGTTCCTTAGGACAGGTTACTGGCCCGACGCTAAGTAGTCCAGTGGTAGGGCTGCTACCTTTTAGTCTCTGGACAGACATTAGGATACCGCATTTACTCAGTACCTGATGGAACGGTTATACCGCCGTGACTCGGTCCTCAGAGCCTCGTTTGTGAAAACGGGTTGTACCACGAGAAGGTGAGGATGAGAATTGGATAGGAGAGGTTATATACACGTCACTACCCCTTACAACTTTATTCTCAAATACTCGTAAACCTCCTTTCCTCACTTAAACTAAGAATCCATGTTTCATACCCACATAATATAACTGGTAGAATAATAGTTTTACATAGTTTAACGGTTTTTTTAAAAGGATACTACTCTTATTATTGTTACTGTTCTATTTTGATATAAAATATGTCTAACTTATAGGATACATGCTCTTACATCCACTTGGTTAAATAAATAAATACTATTATCACTATTAATAAATCAGTTTAATGCTACTTGTGAGTATACTAAGATTTTAGTAAGTATCAAATTTCTGATTTATATAAGGTCACAGGAATGTATTTTGATTATGGCAGTTGTGTGGCGAGACTGTTTCTATGAAGTATAATTATTCATGTTACAATTCATTCTGTCAATTATATACATAATAACTGATGCCTATATTGGTAAATTACATCGTAACTAACGTAAAAATCACAACAAAAAATAACATTTTATTTTTTTAGCCTTAAGATAGTAGGGTACTACTTTTTCTCTTCAAAACATTTACATATGTGCTTCAGTATATTTGAACGAACATAATGGAGTTTCTATCTTTAACCCTTAAATTGGCAAAACACAAATTTCTTCTCGTAGTTATTTGAATGTGGCGGACCGAAGTGAAAACGGAATCTTGTATAACTGTTATTATTAGGTACATTGTATAATTATACACACATTTAAGTGGTTTCATTTTGTTAGTTTTCTTCTGATTTATTTAAAATATTAATTTAACTGAACCGAATGATGTATCCAAAGGATACATTATGAATTTAAGGGTTAATAATTAAACTTAAAATGTACGGTTTTATATCGGCAACTGACGTAACGGTAGAAAAAATCACGTTTTACAGATGGAGAGCAAAATAATAATCTCTGTGAAGTTTTCAATTTTTATTTGTACAGCTATGGTGAGCCAGATATAATAAGAACAGTTAAATCTCGTAGACTGCGATGGTCAGGATATGTTGCACGTATGGGGAATGAGAGACTCGCATGGAAGCTTCTTGTAGGAAAGCCAGAGGGAAAACGTCCAGTTGGTAGACCAAGAATCAGGTGGGAGAATAACATTTTAACTATGATTTGAGGGAAGTAGATTATACAGGAAATGATTGGAAAGCATTAGCTCAGGATACGGATGTATGGAGAGGTTATGTCCGTGCGGCCATGAACCTACGGGTTCGATAGTGCCAGTGAGTAAATAAATAACAGCAATTGTGAATACCATACATAATATAGGAGTTACAAAATACATGTGTTGAGATTCATGTTCTAATAAACTTTAGTCACTAATTGTATAAAATAAAGGTAACTGACGCAACAACTAACGCTTCTGCATGGTGTAATAGTTTTAATTTAAAAAAATATAATTCTTTGTTACGTACGAATTTTACATATCGATGATGGGAAAGAAAACCTCGTTAACTACATTTTGGTAAATTTTACAGGAGAAACAAATAATTGTTTTAAATAATTATGAAAATTGATACAGCAATAGTTCCCACATATATTACTACAGAATACACGTGAAGTTATTAATACATTTGTAGTCCGTGTTCTCAACAGGTTATGCATCACATATTTCTTCACTGGCTACTGGAATTATGTGGTTTTCAATCACTAATGGAGTTACGATTTTCATTGCCTACCGTCGATATGCTACAATATTTTGGGATGTTGGCACTTGAAAATCTTTTTAATAGTCCATATACCACTTTCGGAAGCAGGAAAGACACTTTATTTTCCTAGGCAAATTTTACGTGGAAATGGCCTATTAGAAAACTTACAAATGTCAGTTGATAAGCATACATTAAATAAAGGCATGCCAGTAGTGTAACATTAAATAAAGGCAATGCCAGTAGTGTAACATTAAATAAAGGCAATGCCAGTAGTGTAACATTAAATAAAGGCATGCCAGTAGTGTAACATTAAATAAAGGCCATGCCAGTAGTGTAACATTAAATAAAGGCAATGCCAGTAGTGTAACATTAAATAAAGGCAATGTCAGTAGTGTAACATTAAATAAAGGCAATGCCAGTAGTGTAACATTAAATAAAGGCAATGCCAGTAGTGTAACATTAAATAAAGGCAATGCCAGTAGTGTAACATCAAAATTATTAGCACTTTACATCTGACACATGCCACATATTTAACAACTACACTGTTTAAAATATACTTTTCTACATGAATATTTCTAACTTCTCTTAAATTATTTTACTTTCACTTGTAGTTAATATACAACTAAAAAAATTAAATTACTTAAAATCAACGATCTATCACTGGCTCATTTTCAGTTATCCTGTTTTACTGCAAGTCTTGCAGCGATTACTTGCAAATACAACAGAAGCCTAGAAATAATTTATGGTTCATAACAGTTACCTATTCAAAAGTACGTATAAATTCGAAAAACGCATATTGTATAGTGTAAGAACAGTATACGTGCATCCAAACTCTGAACGTACAAATAAGCAATATTTATGTTTGAGAATGTCAAAGAAAGGAATTTACTCCAAAATGCTAATCAGGAACGTTGCCAAGTGACCACGAGGTTATCAATTGCACGAAAAACGTATTAATCTCTGATCGTCAGATTAAAATAAAATTCGAAAACTTTTAAAAGTCAAAACATGATGCAGCTTCAACAACAGTAAAATTAACAAGATAGATGTAAGGCGCACAGTGTAATACTAACATAACAAATAGGGCTACGAACTTACGTATGGAAGTATCGAAGAGCTAGAGCACACACTACTTCACACACTGGCGTCGGGACGCACACAGTGGCATTTCTGAGCGCCGCTCGTGATTTAACCTGACCTGGTGCGCGTCGTCGCGACGCTGAAAATCGACCTGCGCCCTGACACTCACAGTAACAGGTGGAAAATCCAGCCATTCCTACGGTTCATAGTTTAATATTCCTGCATTTTATCTACCTCACTCATTCACATGTAAAACAGTCCTACAAGTCTTCGCCCCAAACTGATTCTTATATTCTTAAAATACTGTTTCCCATTTAAACACCAAGAACTAGAACTTCCTTTATTTAATAACTTGCATAATAATTTATTTTACCTGATGAAGTTAGGACAGAAAGGTATTCTCTTCCACTTCACTACAGGTAAAGTATGCATATTAGGGTTATACTTGTTGGACTTTAGTGAAATAAAATATTTTCTGTGCTATGGATGGATGAACTTTTATTTAAAACCGTTGAAAAAAGCCTTCATTTCACTGAGCTTCAAGAAAAGAACACCCCCAAATATATGTACGTATCAATATTTAATATTGATTTGTGGTGACCTTTTCTTGAAGCTCAGTTAAATGAAGACCATTTTCAATGGTTTTTAGTGAAAGGGTTATAACTTTTTTGCACTTTTGTGAAATGAAACATTTCCTGTACAATGAATAGGTGTAAAATATTTCCTGTGTAATGGATGGGTGAACGTTTACTTAAAACCATTGAAAAAGGCCTTCATTTCACTGGGCTTCAAGAAACGATCACCCCCAAATATATTTATATATCAATATTTAATATTAATTTGTGGGTGACCTTTTCTTGAAGCTCAGTGAAATGAAGGCCTTTTTCAATGGTTTTAAGCAAAAGTTCGCCCATTCATTGCACGGAAAATATTTTATTTCACAAATGTCCAAAAAGTTGTAACCCTAATGTATATATTAAAAAGTATGAATTATTTATTTATTTAATCTCCAAGATTTGGATCCTACTTTTCAAAAAATATATGTTAGGGTGTAATTAAAATATAAAAGAAAATTGAAGATAAACATAATTACAAATTTTACATGAATCAAAAACAACAAATGAACGAAACAAGAACTGATAACAATTAAAACATAATAAAGTAAGTAGTAATAACGATGAATTACAATGTGGTAAAAATAGCATTTACAAATATTTTAAATTATGTGTAACAATACTTTTTTAATATGCTAATTATTGGATTACGTAATGTTTAATTGCATGTAATTAAACTAACATATATACAATGTATTGCTTATATCCATGAGATGAACAGTCTAAAATAAGGTGTTCAACAGTTTGTTCATCATTTCCACAGGAGCAGATATATCCATTTTGAGAAGGAATATGAAAACTTTTTAGATAAGATTAAAAATTTCCACTTCCAGATATAAATTGTATTAATAATGTGTAATTAAATTAATATCACATAATACAGAATAATCGTTAAAACTAGTTTTTAAACCAAGAACAATAAGAAGGGTAGCAAAAATTAAAACATATAAAACAATACTGAAACCAATAGTCATGTTTGAAAGCGAAACATAGACATTATCGGAAAACATATAAGTACATATGAAATACATGGGAAAGAAAAATACGAAGGAAGATATATGGAGCAGTACAGGTACAATATACTTGGAGAAATAGAACGAAACGGAATTGAAATAATTATATAGGGATTTAGATCTGGTAGCAGATATTAGAAGAAAAATATTTGAATGGGTAGGATATGTGTTGTGGAACGAGCAGGGAAGAAGCGCAAGAAGGATTTTAGAAGGAAAACCGGAAGGAAGAAGAAAGATTGGAAGGCAGAAACCAAGATGGCTAGATAAGGTTGAGGAAGATTTAAGACAACTGAAGGTTAAAAGATGGAGACAGAGAGATAGTAATAGAGAAGAATGGGCAGATATTATAACGGAGGCCAAGGTTCTTAGAGGATCGTAGAGCCAGGGATGAAGAAGAAGAAGAAGAAGAAGAAGAATTAAATTAAAATGCAAAACACATTTTCAAATAATGGCAAGTAATAATGTTTTTATTATCCATGAAAATAGTGATTTTCGTCAAATTATTGTTTGCCGTTAACAAAATGTAAAACTGAAATGTTTGTTTCAAGACCGATTAAGAGAAAAACACGAATTTACTACAAATAATACATGAATATCCACTTAAGTAACTCTCTTGCATTATCGAATCTCAAGTTTCACGGTCGCGTGGACATAAGCCTTCCATACTTCCCTTTACTGAACAAATATTTTCCAGTAATTTCCGGCACAAATAAATAACACTTTTAATTTACATAATATACTGGGTATCTTACTACTTACTTGTGTAAGTGATTACCCAGTACATTCAAAAGTTACATAAAACAGTTCAAAACTATTTGAGCTTGTTGACAAGCTGTGTGGCTATTTTTTCAGCAATTGCATTTGTGTTCTTTCAAACGCTTCTCTAAATTAACAGAACTTGCCAGATACGTGTAAATGTATTAAGTTGTCAAGAATTTACAACAACTTTAAAAAAAAGTTATTGCTATTTTTGACGGCATAAATATGATTAGTCCTCACGTGTTTCTGCATAACGTGTTCTCAAAACTGTTAAATTAGACTATTTAACTCATGCCACAAATGCTAGTCAATGACCAATCACGTTTAAATGAATGTTGTTTTACAACCAATGACAGTCGTGTTTCACCTCGCTCTTTATCGATTTCTCTTTATCAGCTCCTGATTTTGTGATTAAGAAAGCTCCTCCTTTTTAATGTTCTGAACAGGTCAAAGCATTATTTTTCTCCAACAAATACATTGAATATAGCAAATAATGAAAAGATCCCTTGATTTTACTCAGTTGTTTACTAAAAAAAATTAATGAATAACCCGTAATGTTGATAATGATATATAGTTTGATGTGTTTCATTATTTATCCACTTGGGTGCACTATTACAATATTGCGATCTTATTTGGCAATAAATAATATGATCAAGCAGCAGTGAATGAACATAACCTCACATTTCTGATTTGTTTTCAAACATCGCCGTTTACATTAAATATATAAATATTTTAAAATAACTATAGTTAAACAATGATTTGTGAGTAAGCAGCTTAATTTTATTCGTTAAATAGTTCTAACAAATGCCACTCTTGATTTCCAAATTATCTAGATAATTTGGAAATCACTCGTGGCATTACTTATGATAAATGTAGAAAAGAATAGAAATAGTCCTTTAGCAAATCCTATGAAATGGTGTAAGTCAATGAAACATATCTGAAGACTCGCTTTCATTAAAAAATGATAATGCGATATACAAATAAAATAATATCAGGAGTTGAGTATCCTAATGTTCCATCCACAATGAAATATGAACCCTCTCTTCCTAATCCATCTTCAAATTCGGAGAATGTGTTTTTCCAGTTGAACAAACAGGCAATTTGGCTCAGTCTTCCACATCTTTTGAACCCTGTTATAATCCGGAAAATCATAAAGAACCTCATTAATTCAGAAATATGAGCTAAACGTCTTAGTAAGAGATCTTAATTTCAATGATCAACAAGCTGAGATTTTAAGGTCTAGACTCATATATAATTTTCCCAGTTGTCAGGGGATCCGTAAATGAATTGTCTTTCTCATCATCATCATCATCATCATCATCATCATCATCATCATCCATGGATTAAGCCTGTTGGCTCGTTCAGGTTCCATGAAAGCTAGAATTGTTAAAATTGTTCAGATCATCTTCTGTGTGGGCGTCAAACATTTCTCCTTCCGTGCGGTTTATAATGTAGCAATAATTTTGCAAATCTTTCTTCTGGCATTCTATCAATATGTTCTTTCCAGTCGTTCCTATATTTAATTATTCGGTCTGTAAGTTTGAAAATATTTAGTTCCTTTCTTATATCTTCATTCCTTTTCTTATCCAGCAGAGTATATCCTGCTATATTTCTTAAAAATCTCATCTCAGCTGCTTCCAATCTTTGTTCTTGTCTTTTAGTGATCGTCCAACATTCTGATCCATACATCAATGCAGGAACAGCTATTACTTTATAAAATTTAATTTTTGTTTCTTTTCTTGTGTTGTTAAAGGTTCTTTTAATAGTGCCACACATTAGATTAAATTTAATTATTTTGCTATTAAATATCTTCAGTTTTAACATATGATAAATTGAAACCTAGATATTTAAAACTGTTCATTTGCTCTAAAATGTTATTATCAATTACTATTTTTGCTCTTAAGATATCATGTCCTTTAAATGCTAAAATTTTAGTTTTATTCTTTGAAAAGTTAAAATTGTAATTGACACTTTTTCCAAATTAAAAATAGCTCTTTGTAGATCATCTTCTGAACTGGAAATCACTACTTGATCATCGGCAAATAATATTGAATGTATTCTCTTTCTTAAATAAGCAATTCATTATAGTTGTCTTCGACGCAACGACAATGGAGAAAAATAATATATTGGCAATTGTTGGTAATAAGTTAAAATAATGCAATTAGTGCGTGAGATATCAGTCGTTCTCAACATTAAAATTCATTAAAATTGGGTGGGCCTTTCAGAACTACTTGTTCCATCTTCAAGCAGCTGGATTGACCAAATCTTGGCTAAACATCCAATTAGTATATTCCATATTTTACGTACGATGAACTATCAAAATACAGTATATTTAAAAACTGTTAAAATTAGTATACGCCAATACTTAACTATAAATAATCTGGTTATTAGGTTATAAAATCAATTTTCTAGAGATTGTTCCACTCTTAATAGGAACCCACTAAATAAAATATTGTACTGCACAGATTTGATATTAAATGTATGTATGCATGTATGTATGTATGTAGTAATAGGACTTTATTAGACTAAAAGTAAGATATATACAATGTTATTTACAAACATACGTGCTGTTGACAGTCAGTAACAATAAAGTAATATTTGGTAATTGTATAAAGGAAAACAGAAAGAAAACAATAATATTACAATTACATAATAATACAATGGCATTATACATTAATTAAGTTATGTAGAATTATATTAATGGTATTGCATTTTGATAACATGTATTTATTCATGAATGAGTGTTGTTCTTATTTTCCGCGTTTTGTCCAGAAATTTACCCAAGCTTATCCAATTTTCTGGATTTACCATTAACTCGTAGCATGCCAATCTTTCACGATTTGAATTTACAAATCTTTCCGGTAATAACTGACGCCTCCAACATTCTAAATCGTTACATTTTCCTAATATATGTATCTCGTCTTCAAAGCTCCCGCACATTGGACATATTCGTATATCGTGATCGTCGCTAATTTTTAGAAATTTTCATGCCCCTAGCCTAACCAAGCAAGCCTTTATCTCTCTGTATGTATGTATGTATATATGTGTGTATATACCCCACACGTCCCTCATGGAGACATGAGTGCTCCCATTGCGGGATATTCTTAATCAAGATAATTTAGTTACCCTTATTTCCCTACATATATCAGAGCGTGACATGTAGTTAGCACATCGCCTGAATGAGACATCCAGTGGGAAACTAAAACCATTACTTGGATGGGGATTACTGATTAAAGTTTGCTCAGTGGCACTAATTTAGGTTTGAGCTTCTTATACGAGCCCAACAAAACTTCAAACTGGTTATACAAAACCTTAGCAAGACCTGCACTTTGCTACGGCAGTGAGACATGGACTTTGAGGAAAGGAGAAGAGAGCAGGATAATTTCTAGTGAAATTAAATTCATGAGATATACAGCAGGATATACCAAATGGGATCACAAACGCAATTATAGGTATTTTGAACGAACTACATAGATACCAGAACAATTGGATGAGTCATTTTTAACGAATGTGTTCAGATAGAGTTCCCAAGGTCTTGCTTCGTTATTGTCCAACAGGAAAGAGATCTTTGGGCCGTCTAAGGAAACGCTAGATACAAAATTCATCAGTGAGATCGTTGCATATCTATAGGCCTAAGACGTGGTTGGATGAAGAAGAAGAAGACTTCAAACTCAGGACCCACGGCTTAAAGTTCCTCTCGGAGAACTTGTCCCTTGGACTTTTCTAACCTAATATTCCATCAACGTCGCCCGTGTTTGATTTCGCAACCCTTGGGACCAGAGGCAAGGAACATGATCACTTAACCATCGAGGTCAATTCACATCCAATGAATCTTCGTTAAAATTCATGCAGGCATTTGAAATTACCATTGCTATTATTGGGATTGTAATAAGCTTAGAGCCTGTTGTAAAGTAAATTATCATCATTAATTAATTGGTTGATTAATTAATTAATTAAATTAGTCTCTCTGCCCTCTCGTGTAGCGAGGATTAAGGTTTTACTAGATAATACAGTAGTTACTGTGTTGTTACGTATTTTGTATTTTCCGTTTGTTTACTGTGCGATTAGTTCAAAACGAGGAAATTTGTGTTCTGTTCAAATCCGTATTGCATAAAACCATCACTACTTCTAATTATTATATTAACACTACATTATATTAGGATATATTACGAGTATATCTGATCACACATTCGAGGAGGCACTCCATGTCTTTGTGTCGTCAAAAAGTATGTGTGTGATCCTATTCTATTAACGCAGTTTAGCCTCTCACTTTATAAGTATTTTACGAACCACACACCCGGGCCTTACAGTGGCAGGACCTATCTGGAGAGGAATTTTAACTATTTATTTATTTTACCTGATGGAGTTAAGACCTTAAGGTCTTCTCTTCCACTTCACCAGGGTTAAATTATACATACAATAAGAATTATGACAAATGATACATAATAGATAATTATAAACTACACAATATAAAGTTGACAAGGGTAAGAAAGAAAAATAGTAATAATAATAATAATAATAATAATAATAATAATAATAATAATAATATCATCATCACTCCAGGGATTAGGCAATTGCCCGTTCCGACTTCATAATGCATCAGCCCAACGTCTTCTATGTCTTCCAACATCACGTCTTCCTCTTGCTTGATAATTTCTTGCTAACAATGGATTTCTCTCCTTACTCATTCCATCCATGTGATCAATCCATTTCTGTCTGTAATTCGTGACCTTATCCAATAAAGGCTTTACTTTCAATTCTTCTCTTATATCCTCATTTCTTATTCTATCAAGTCTTGTACATCCTTTTACTTGTATTAGGAACCTCATCTCCGCCGTCTGTATTCTATCCTTCTGTTTTTTCACTGGAGCCCAAGTTTCACATCCATACAATATTGTGGGAACCGCCATAACATTATACATTTTTATCTTGGTTTCTTTTCTAATTTTATTTTTGAATGTTCTCTGTATTGTTCCACACACCATCTGAAATTTACTTATTTTGGAGTCAATATCTCTTTCCACATTGTAGCCAACATCACAGCCCAAATATTTGAAACTAATATACTTTCTTTACCAAGCCAATTACTTAATCTAATTATAGGTTATTATTATTATTATTATTATAATTTACCAAGCCAATTACTTAATCTAATTATAGGTTATAATAATAATAATAATAATAATAATAATAATAATAATAATAACCTATAATTAGATTAAGTAATTGGCTTGGTAAAGGTTATTATTTTTATTATTAATAATAATAATAATAATAATAATAATAAAAATAATAACCTATAATTAGATTAAGTAATTGGCTTGGTAAAGAAAGTTTAATATATAAAGGAATAATAAAAGTATACATGGAACACGGTAATATACAGGGTGTAAATGAATTATACCGCACAAACTATTATCACGCACATCATTTTTTGATCACACAAGGACATGGATGGCCTCCCCGAATAAATGATCACCTCAATGTCAAGGCCTCCTCCGAGACAACACAGTCGAAACACATCAATCACATACACATTCACTAATAATGATGATTATGATGGCCTGATGGTGCTCGCTGACCGTTTGGGCCTTAAAGTTTCTTGACTTTGTATCATCGGCGAGGAAAAACACCGAAAAAACCATCATCCAGGAAACTTCTCCCGGCTGGAGATCGAACCAATGGCCGCTGTGTATGATGCAGCGACGCTACGCCGAGACCACAGCGTTTAAAATCACTCTTTCGACAGGTCGTGCTACTTTAAGGCCCGGGTGGAGGTAACTTTTAAATTGTACCTATAAGGTGAGAGGTTAAACTTCGTTAATGGAACGTTATATCACATCCTAAATATAATTTTATAATATTACATGACATGATACAGTAAAACTTGTTTAATCCGGAACGTCAATAATGCGGAAATCTGTCTAATGTGAACAAATTTATTGGTTCCGCCGAAATAATAATAATTGTACGTGTATTTATTTTGCATAAAACGGAGTCTGTCCAACGCGGAAACGGAAGGATATTTCTACTTCAATGAATTCCCGTTAGTCCAGAAAAAATGTAAGGAATGATTCCTGCCGCCGCGCCGGCTGAATTAGAGATTCTACCTGTTCCCAAAATTCTCTTTCGGCCTCACTGCACACCCTTTATGCAAAATACAGATAACCATTGCAATGTAAAATCTTAAATATTAAGTTCTGATACCGATCCTTCATAGGTTACGTTCTGAATTTACGGAATAAAAATGGCTAAAACGTATGTATCATTCTCATTAAACGAAAGAGTGAAAGCGATTGAAGATAAATTTCCTAATCTCCGGACTGAAGCTCCAAAGACAAGCTCTAGCTGTTGCTAAATCCCTAGGGAATAACGATTTCAAGGCATCTTCAGGTTTGCTGGACAGTTTTAAAAGACGACACAATGTAGTGTGGAATGAAATTTGCGGAGAATCAAAGGATGTGGACGAAAGTGTAGTTAGTGAGCGGAAACGGAAACTGCATACTTTAATTTCAGAATACGCGTAAGATATATTTTAACGCTGACGAGACGGGACTGTTTTCCCCGCGTTGCCATAGAAGTCGCTCATACATACTATAGTTCACTTTACAACGGCAGCGGAAGCAAGCCATGATACGTAAAAATACATATAAGGTACTCTATAATCTAAGATTATTAATGAGTTTTAGTTTTTTATAACCCTTAATTTTGTCTAATGTGAAAAAAAAAATTGATGCCATGCGATTCCGCTTTGGGCAAGTTTTACTGTATTATATTACCTTGATATAGGCTATAGGTACAACTCTGAAAACGCATGTTATTATGCATTACAGGGACTCAATTTATCTAAAATGAGTTAAATAAAAATGTAAAAAGGCTATTCTTCCAGTTATATTACATGCATGCGAAACATGGTACATCTTATTTTAAGGGAAGAGAAAATATTACGAATATTTTTTTTAATAAAGCACTTTTATACCAAAGAGAGACGGACAGACAGGTGAATGGAGAAAATTAAATAACATTGTGCTATATTATATTTATGAAACCAGATGTAATAACAATTAAATCTCGTAGACTATGATAAGCAGATTATCTAGCACGAATGGCGAATGGAAAGAGGGGCATGGAAACGTAGGAAATCCTGAGACAAAGGACCACAGTAGATTGGCAAGAATAATATTTAGCCATGATTTGAGGGAGGTGGACTATACAACATATGATTGGAAAACATTAGCTCAAGATAGGGATGTGTAAAGACAGCTGATTGAGTTAGTTATTACTTACTTACTCACTGGCACTATCGAACCCCTAAGTTCATGACCGCACGGACATAAGCTCTCCATACATCCCTATCCTGAGCTAATGCTTCCCAATCATTCCCTGTATAATCTACTTCCCTCAAATCATAGTTAATGTTATTCTCCCACCTCATTCTTGGTCTACCAACTGGGCGTTTTCCCTCTGGCTTTCCTACAAGAAGCTTCCATGCAAGTCTCCCATTACCCATACGTGCAACATGTCCTGCCCATCGCAGTCTACGAGACTTAACTGTTCTTATTATATCTGGCTTCCTATAAAGACCATGTAGTTCATTGTTATGTAGTCTTCTCCATTCACCTGTCTGCTCATCTCTCTTTGGTCCAAAAATTTTCCTAAGTACTTTATTCTCAAATACTTGTAATCTCCTTTCCTCCCTTAAAGTAAGAGTCCATGTTTCTCACCCATATAATATAACAGGTAGAATAATAGTTTTATATATTTTCAGTTTAACGTTTTTTGAAATGAGTTGGGACATCAAGAGTCTCTGCAATGCACAATTACTATGGTATATTTTCTGTGTATCGCAAACGTGGGTTTAAACCTCGGAAAGAAAACCAGGCGTATGGATAAAAATCAAGAATCTTGTATACGTAGCAGTCTCTGATTCAAATATTTGTATTTATGTATAGCGTAATGTATCTAAAGTTAATTAAAAGGTGTCCTTTGTAACATATTCCTGTGTGTGATGATGTAAGTTTAAGGTTTGAAAACAAGTGACGTACGTATAAAATAAGAACAACAGATAGTACTAAAAGTAATCAAATGACACTGACGAAGTTTCATGGGAATATCTGTTTATTTTCTGTTTTTTTTGTGCTTTGTATAATTTTTATTGATACATATTCAACAATAATATTTTTCAATCCAAATCAATTTTGCTCATTCAGATTTCTAAAAGTTAATTTCGCATCATCAAATTTATAATATTTCGTATTCTTTACGTCTATCACCTTTCTATTTCTTAATATTTTTTCATATGTTTTATTAATCCTCATTATTTTCTTCTTGTTCTTTTATAATTCTTATTTTTTTTCAAATTCATAATATTTTCGTCTTGTTTTATAATTCACATTATTTCCTTCTTCTTTTATAATTCTTATTCTTTCCCTATTTTTTTTATTTTCTAATGTTCAATATCCTTTTGATATTCTATTCTAATTTCTATTCTTTTTCTTTCCCAATTCCTATTATTTCCTTCTTGTCTGCTAATACTTATTGTTTTCTTTTGTTACTTATCCAATTATACATATTTTATTTATGCTTTCTTCTTCTCTTCTAATTCCAAATCTCATTCATTTATTTTTAGTCTTCTCTTATAATTCTTAGTATTTTTCTCTTTTTTCTTAATCTTCTCATTTTCCTCCCTCCTAATTGTTATTCTTTCCCTTTTTTATTTTTTTCTAATTCTTCACATTATTTTCTTGTTATTCTTGTGTGAATAGCAGAAGAGGTTTAGGTTTATAGCAGTTTTATATGTTTTAAAAATAAAGCTGTTGGGTACGAAGAGCGTTTCACTAAAGGTTATCCTTTTTTTCCCAGAAGCTGTCAAATGTAATAAGATGACTTGATAGTATATAGCGCTAACCAAGCAAAGTGCTATAATGAAGATCTACGCCCATCAACTGTAATCCACTTTGCTACACAAACTTGTGAAGTCTTCTCAAACTGGGTCATTCACTACTTTACAACAATCCGACATCGTGGCCCTTTTGTGCAGCATTCATTACAACCAAGTAAATCTGATGTGCAACCAAAATGCATTGAACTTACCCTTTACAGACTACATAATAATCATAAGTAATGCCACGAGTGATTTCCAATTTATCTAGAGGATTTGGAAATCAAGAGTGCATTTGTTAGGAGTATTTAACGAATAAAATTAAGCTGTTTACTCAAAATTCATTATTTAAATATAGTTACCGATATTTTAAAATATGTATACATTTAATGTAAATGGCGATGTTTGAAAACAAATCAGAAAAGTTAGGTTATGTATATTCATTGCAACTTGGTCATATTATTTTATTGCCAAATAGGATCGAAATATTGTAAGAATGCATCCTAGTGGAGAAATAATGAAACACGTCAAATTATATATTTTAATCAACATTATAGGTTATTAATTTATTTTGTTAGTAAACAACTCAATAAAATCACGGAATTTGTTCATTATTTGCTATATTCAATGTATTTGTTGGAGAAAAATAATGCTCTGAGCTGTTCAGAATATTAAAAAGGAGGAGCTTTCTTTATCAGAAAAGCAGGAGCTGATCAAGAGAAATCGATATAAAGAGGGAGGTGAAACAGACTGTCATTGATTGTAAAACAAAATTCATTCAAAAGTGATTGGTCATTGACTAGCATTTGGAGAATGAGTTAAATAGTCACAATCAATGTTTCTTTATTTTCCTTAATTTAATATTCGACTTTAATAGTTGGTTATTTAAGAGAAGACTAGCGGCTGGAATGTTACCTGGTGAGAACAAACACCACAACACGAGAAGGGGGGTCCCCTTCCGTAATAATGGAGTTATTAAAGCCTCACTATGAGACTGTCCAGCGGCTCGCTTTGTTTCCCAGCAGCTGCTATATATAATTAAAAATAAAGATGCCGACTACCGCCACTATAATAATTCCGCATGTTAATCATTGTCAAGCATTGTCAAGCGGGACCCGCTTTTATGTAAAAGGAAAACCATCATAGTGAGGCGATAATACTATCAGTACTAACTATATTTAACAAATAGTAAAATAAGTAAAGAACATATTTGTGGAGGAGAATGTTTTCTTCAGTAATTATACATATAGGTGCACTTGTTCAAATGATAAATCCTCTCTCCACCTCTTCAGTCCCCGCTACTCTTGTCGTGAGTAAATAACTGTATGTACCCCCACGCAACCTGGGCTTTAGGAACCGACCGACAGGGAGAGAATTTTAAACTCTGGATCACATACGATCACAAGGACGTATAGGGCGTCCCCGGATGAGTGAACAGCTCATGTCCGGAGCCACCTATGAGAAAACACGGACAATTAAGACGAGAAACACCATTCATGCATTCATACTAAAAAAGGCGAATATATTATGGAATATTAAGTTTGCCACATGGTATTCGGGGACTATTTGCGTCTTAAAGTTTCCTGATATTTGACTTGCAGATGAGGAAAAACCCCGAAGAACCTCACCCTGGAAACCAGACGAATATGGGCCCGAATCTTCTTCCATGGAGGCTCGAACCAGCGCAAGTCCCGTAGCTCTGCGAAAAAGGCATCTTGCCTTAACCACTCGGATGAGAAACATAAAATCAATTAATTACTCAAAATTGATGTCTAAACATTTCGGTTTAACTTCTTACACCCTTTACGTAGCTCACAATTTCTTAATTAAATTATTTGTTCCTAGAAAGGCATCAATTTCTTTTTACCGAGATACATTTTTCATCACTTCATTTAATAAACCTGAATGTAAGAAGATAAATTTAATAATAGCTTCTTCGTGCCGCAAGTCGCTCAACCGGTTTAGAATTAATTTTCTCTTAGACTTGTTATAACAACTCCTTTAAATCCTCTTTCACATCTTACAAGTCATGATTATAATCAATCTGCGAAGATACTGCGTCACAGTGAAAGCAAGATTAAACATAACGTTACTGAATGGAGAAAGGTACAATGTTTGGCGCGACAATTAAGAATTCATCTTCATCTAATATCACTCAAGGATATAAATAACTAACTATATAGGGGTTTTCATGCCTAGAAAATAGTATTGCTTTCTACAAGATTCTCACAAACAACTAGTACCAATTTACATGCTGAGGATGGAACATATGTTCCGAAAGTACTTCACATCTTACAGCCTTTATAAAGTTGAGAACGACTGAGACCTCAGGTATCTATTGTATATTTTTAATGTTATGTATTGCTCTTATGGGAACGCTGTTGCCACTTGACACCGCAGATTGAGTGGCAGAGATGGAAATATAATTATTATCTGTAAGTTTCGTTGAAAGAAGATGGATCAATGACATCTCCGCTAGCTGCTGTTCCGTCAATTGAGTTCACCCCTAACTTTATTAAATATGAAGGTGATAATTTTACATTTCATAATGGTATTTTTTCCATAAATCGAACACTCGCCTTCTTGGCAAATTTGTAAGTGAAACTATTTGATTAAATTGTTTATTTCAAATGAACTGATCCATTTCTAGAGGATTCTGGGCGTCGAAGTTACTCGAAGCTGTTTCCAAAGCTTTCCTCGCGCTTATAAAATAAATCAATTTCATCTAAAAGGACACGTTTACTAACAAGAACTGTTCCATATCAGCAAATGCTATTTTCTAGACGTGAAAAACCCTATAGCTTGGCAGCGAACAAAATGCAAGCATATTGCTCTTCTGCTAGAATTAGGCCTATATTACTTACATGTTCCCCTTTCAGTCATGCTTTACTGGAGATTTCCTGTGATCATGTGTTCTACCTGCAATCGTGGCAGACGTTCAATTACATCAGCATCGTTGTTTATTGGTTTTTAAGTGGTATCGTTTTGATCTTAAACCATCTTCAGACCAAGTTTTACGGTTGACTCTGATTTGTTGAAAAAGAGGAACAGACGAGAACGAAATACACAAAGCCCTCTCATAATCCTTGCTAAATAATTAAATATATGGTTACAAGAAAAAAAATCAGATGGGTTGAAATTGGGGTTTCAATACGCGACCTTCAGAATATAATTTCAAACACTATCGCTTGAGGTAATTTGATAACTAGGGTATACATCATGTCCAGTATCATATTTAGAAACGATTTCACGTTACTTATTTTTATTATGTGCGGAGTCAGTGGTTAACTGACTTATGTCCGCATCCGGGTATTTTAAAGGTAAATGTATCCTTAATTAACAGAAAATTACAATGGTGCCAGGTAATTGGAATCAGAAATATGATTTGAGAATGCATTTCTTAGGATCATTTTTGAACCAAAGAGAGATGAACAGACAGACGAATGGATAACATCACATAAAAGTGAGCCATATGATCTGTACAGGAAACCAGATGTAATAACATAAGTTGAGTCTCGTAGAGAACACCGGCCAGCCAATAAGAGATCTACAGTCAAGGTAAGAATGTATTAGAACAGCATTTTCTTTATACCGCAATTTAAATCAGTAATTCTTTCAATCAAATTTAAAATATTTTCTACTTCACATACTTCTATAAAAAGTGTGAAAACAAACAGATTTCGTTATAGTACTTAAAAAGTTGTAGTATTAAAAATCTATAATGATCAATTGATTTAGTGTTTACTTGATGAAAATCCATGATGTTTATTTACTAAATACGACAATCAAAAGTTTTACATGATTTTTATATAAGATGGTCCAATGGACGGGAGAAGAACAAGAGGAAGACCAGCCAAGAGATGGATAGACAGTGAATGCACATCCAATACGTCTTCCTCCGAGGAGTGATTTTGGAAATAAACAGGATGAAAATCCTACAAATTATGTTAAAGAAGAAGAAGAAGAATAAAGTTTTATATGATTTTCATGAATAATTATTTTATTCAACATTCGTAACAGCTGTTTCAAGACACTATATCCTCTTCAGATATGTTTAATATAGTAAAATATTTATGAAAATCATCTAAAACTCTCATAGTTTTATTTCTTCTTCTACTTCTTTTGAATCTATGGTCCTCTAAGAAGCTTGGCCTCCTTCATAACAACTGCCCATTCTTCTCTATTACTAGCTTTCTGTCTCCACCCTTACCTTCAGTTGTCTTACGTCTTTCTCAACCTTATCTAACCATCTTAGTTTCTGTCTTCCAGCCTTTCTTCTTCCTTCTGGTTTCCCTCCTAAAATCGTTCTTGCTCCATCCGCAAAATATGCCTTACCCATTCCAGTATCTTTCTTCTAATATCTCCTACCAAATCTAAATTCCTATATAATTCTTTCAATTCCTAGTCCGTTCTAATTATCCACATATCTTGTTCCTGTACTGCTCCGTATATCTTCCTTAATATTTTCCTTTCCCGTGTATTTAATATGTACTTATCTTTTTCTGATAATATCCATTTTTCGCACCCAAACATAACTATATTGTTTTACGTGTTTTAATTTTTGCTATCCTACTTATTGTTCTTGACTTGAAAACTTGTTTCAATGCATAGAAGCATCTATTGCTCATTGTAATCCTTGCTCGAACTTCTTCACTTAATTCATTTTTTGTGGTAACTAGAGAACCCAGGTATTTAATATTCTCAAATTTGTGACAATCTAGGACTATGTATGAGGTTGGATTTACTTCTACTTTTGATATTCTCATATATTTTTTTATCCCATTTATGTCTAGATAGTTTTATGTAACAAATAAAAATCTATAATTAATTCAACACGATCCCAATGCATGAAAACATAAAAAAGATCATTCATGTTTTAAACTTGTGAACTTTGGATCCAGAGGCGAGGATAATAGCCAACAGATTACTGATGCCGACATTATGAAGCACGAAAACAGATAGGCCCTATGGAAAACTATTCATAATGGTAGAAGAAAATAATGGACGAGAAAAAAAAGTTCAACCGTGTCACCGATATAATCATACCCTTATTTGTAAGCACAATGTAATTGGTCTTTTGGATAAAAGTGTGTAAAACGCTCTGCAATAAAAATTAATCGATTTCTATGTAAGGGATAAATGTGTATCCAAGTCTCATTTAAATTTTTAAAAAGTCAATTCTGAAAATACAGATTCCATGGCGATAGAACTATTAACTAAAAACAGGTAACAAGTAAAAACAAAAAAGTTGAAGCAAAGAGTGCAGAAGTAGTTAGTATACATACCTAATTATTAACAGCAGACTGTCATTAAAATCGCATTACAAACGCAATGAATAATACAAAAGTCGCACGAAGTCATTATAATTCGCCCCTTTTAAATCTAGATGTCGGTACATTACTCTAAATCAACACTGCATTTATTATTAAAGTTCTGAATAGTCTGAATAGAAATGCAGTTCTATGCCAAAGAAATGTGGTACACTAATTTCGAGGTAAGTTACAGTTGTACTGTAAAAAAACTTGCTTAAGATATTACTCCGTCTGCTGGGAGAACCGTAGCGCTATTTTTACCCGCCAGATGACTGAATTGTGTACGGGACTGTCATCGATAGAAATATTGTTCTTAGGCAACATAGTATCTTATGGTAAAAAAGATGGAACCAATTACACTGAGCAACAAAAAAATAAACTTTTCTTTTTTGTCTCAGAAAGAAAAATATGTGATTCTGATAGTATTTTTTCTCCTGAATTCAAATATGATATCGGGTTTTCTCTATCACTAAGATTTCCGAGAGAAGGCATTTATAATTTCAAACACTTTAATGTTTTCTACATTCGTAACTATACAATATTCGAACATTCGGACTCACCTAGATATAAGAAATGACGATTTTCTGCTATATTTCGCCCGTGGAGCATCCCTCTTGATGGTCCAACAATAATCGGCCAGCATATTAGGATTCCATTTGCCTTGATATCTCTTTTTCCATAGCTGAAAACCATTTGAGTTAGCTCATTTGGTTTTATTTTACAATGGACAAATGGACGAAAAAACGTTTATTAAAAAATGATTATTTAAATCGATTAATTGAAATTGAAATAAAAAACTGCGAGTGATGGAGAAATTCCGAATACATATTTGAAAACACGATAAAAAAACTGCTTTAAGTACAACTATTGGTACTCATGAGGCAAAAATCATCTTGACCAGTGTAATTAGAAACTTCCATTTCTTATTTATTTATTTACGACAAAAATTATATATGGACCTACCTAATCAGACCTTTAAGCTTTTCCATGTGTTGATAGATAACCTTTATTTACAATTTCATTACGAGCAGAATATATGCGCCATGCTGTTTCACCTGTACATCCTCCTCTTATATTTTCACCACATCCTCAATGGTTAATGTAGGATATTTTTCACTAAACTGTTTGAAAACATTCAAAATAATTTATTTCTCTCTGCGCTTCAAATGATTTCGCTTCCAATATTTTAAGAAATTATACAGAAAGCGGTAATTTTGTAAGTGAAATCCCAACGTATTCTGCATTGCACGTACGTAATAAGAGGGAGTTAAATTATAAAGCGAATGACTGGAAAACATTAGCTCAGGATAGGGATGTATAGAAAGCTCAAGTCTGCGCGGCCTTAAACCTCCGGGTTCGAAAGTGTCAGTGAGTTAGTTATTATAGGCTAATGGAAATATATCTGTTTACAGACTAAAATTGAGCGCATTAAAAAAGATGACATGATTATAAAATACAGACCCACACGTTTACAATAAGTATACTTCAGATTATTAATATATTTTGTTAGAAATTTATTTTTGTATTTACACACAAACACAAACACAAATGCACGCACACACACATGTAACACACACACACGCGCACACCGCACACACGCACCCACCCACCCACACACACACACACACACACACACACATATATATATATATATATATATATATATATATGGTAAGATAAAAATCATCAGAGATCCGGGTTCGAATCCCGTCCAGGTATTTATTTTTCTTATCATACCATATTAAGCTTGCATTGCTCAATGTTAAATATTTAATTATACCATATATATATATATATATATATATATATAGTAACAGGAGACTTTGCAAAAGGAATGTTAATATATGGACCAATATATGTCCACCGGCAGGGGGAAAAAAAAAAATGTAAAAAACAAGATTGTGACAGGCCACTCTGGGCTAACACTTGGCAGTATGATCACGATGATGACTGCATTTAAATTGTGATAAAATTACATAAAGTTACAGAATAAAACTAAATATTGAAAAATGTATGAATAGTCAGTCACTAGTGTTCGAGGAATAGTTAAATTATCAAATGCAATATTCTTCTTCTTCTTCTTCTTCTTCCAGCAAGGATTAAACTTTTTTTGTTCGTTCTGGCTCCAAGTATTATATCTGCTGTGTCCATCTCTTTGGTGGGCGTCCCCTATCTCTTTTTCCTCCTCTTGGTTGATAGTTCAGTCTTTTCTTAGGCAATCTGTTGATATTCATTCTGCAGACATGTTCATACCATTTTCTCCTATACTCTTCTATTTTATCTGTCAAACTGAATATTTTTAGTTCTTTACGGATGTCTTCACTTCGTTTTTTATTCATTAAAGTATATCCTACCATAAATCGTAAATATTTCATTTCTTCTGCTTCTATTCTTTTAATTGACTGTTTATTCAGAGTCCATATTTCTGAGTCATACACTATTGCAGGTACAGCCAATACTTTATAAAATTTTAAATTAAATTTCATAATTCAACATTAGAATGTGTAGTCATTACAAAGAGAACATATTGACTGCTACTAAAAACTTTATAAAGCAGAAGATGAAAAAACAAACTTTTAATTGAACTATGTAGGGTAATGCTTGGTAATATCGTGATAACATTTTTATTGTTCCTAAAGAAATGACGAAATGTTATATGAGTTCACTTTTATTGCGCATATAAGGGGAAACTATTCCTTCATCCTAAATATACCAAATAAACAATGAAAAAATTATTGGATTTTTATCTATTTTAAAAACATCACGAATTAACCTTTGCCACGAATTTACATATCGTAACCCTAATGGAACAATTTGCAAATTATCATCATCATCAAACTTCACGGATTAGATCTTTGCTGTTCCGATCTCACATCTGTTCATCCCAGTGCTTTCTTGGTCTTCCTGCCGATCTTCGTCCTCCAGGATTATACATCAGTGCCATCTTTGGTATCCTATCCTCTGTCATACTTTGCAGATGTTCTATCCAGTTGGTCTTGTGTTCTCCTATTTGTTGAAGAAGTGGTTGTGCTTTTAGTTCCTCTCTAATATTCTCATTTCTAATATGTTCTTCTCTTGTACAATCTTTAACAGTCCTTAGGAATCTCATTTCCGCTGCCTGAATTTTACTTTCTTCTTTTTCCTTCAGGACCAGGCCTCACTTTCATACATCGTCATTGGTAGTGCCATCGTTGATTAACATCTTAACTGCGTATCCAAAGTACAAAAAATAAGTTTCTGAAGCGTCTAAACCCGATCGGGACCAATGAATTTTTAGGATGGAAAAACCCAAGGGACATGTTCTCCGGGAGGAACTTTAAGTCCCGAGTCTGAAGATATTAGGTCTCGTAAAAGAACCTCAAGTCTGTGTTAAAGACCCTTTACCATCCAAGTAATACCTTAGTTGCCAAGTAAATGTCTCGTTGAGGTGATGTGCTGACTACATGTCACTCACTGACATCTGTACGAAAATAAGCATAACTAAATTATGCTTGGTCAAGGAACTCCGCGCTATGGGAGCACCCGCGTGTCCATGAAAAGGTATGGAGTATACTTATATAAATAAATAATTTGAGATATGAAACAAAACAAGAATAATTTGGAGAGTAGATTATATTATTACAAGTAATAAATTAAAAAAATAAGGAGGTGAACACAAATGTAATTTTCACATAATCGCTTACTTACTCACTGGCACTATCGAACCCGTAAGTTCATGTCCGCGCGGACATAAGCGCTCCATATATCCCTATCCTGAGCTAATGTTTTCCAATCATTCCCTGTATAATCTATTTCCCTCAAATCATAGTTAATATTATTCTCCAACCTCATTCTTGGTCTACCATCTCAGCTTTTTCCCTCTGGTTTTCCTACAAGAAGATTCCAAGCACACCTTTCCTTCACCATACGTGCCATACGCCCTGCCCAACGCAGTCTACGAGACTTAACTGTTCTTGTTATATCTGGCTTCACACAAAGACCATGTAGTTCATTGTTATGAAGTCTTCTCCATTCACCTGTCTGTTTATCTCTCCTTGGTCCAAAATTTTTCCTAAGTACTTTATTCTCAAATACTCGAATTACAATTTTAAAAAAACAGAAACTCTGAGAGAAAGGCTTTTTGAAACGATATATGCTTTTGTCGATCAGAACTGTGATAATGAATCACAAAAGTAGGACTAAAGAGAAATTTAATTTCACTTAATGTACATTAAAAGTAGACAAGATTGTGGAAAAAAGGAGATAAAAACGAGTTCGCCACTGGAAACTGCGACGCAATTTCACCAAAGCAATTATCATTTGCAAGGCTTTCTCACACGACGCCCATTCAAACGTAGCGACGCCAGGCGTCTGTCCGGATTCAACCAGTATAAGGTGTCTACAAAATTGTGTACACAGGACTTTCTTTTAAGAGAATTTCAGACGCTACACTCAGAACTGATTATATTGACCCACACATTATCCTTAATCTAACATGTAAGCTTTCTATTTTACATCAGATAGAAGAGTTTACTCTAGTGTTTAGATGATGTTTAATGAGTATAAGATTTCAATTCTGAGCTGAGACTGAACATCTAGAACTATTAATTTAATCCATATAGATTACCCAACATCTCATTAATGGTTAATCGACACACAGCTTAAAAATTTTAGTTTCCAAGAAAAAAATTTTGTTCACTCCTATACCGATACTAATAGTCACCTATATTATTATGTTTTTAGGGAAGTAAGTTTAATTTACCAGAGAGGCTTTGGTATCCATTGACAACGGGATGTAATAGCTCAATTTACTTCCCTAGGAAAGAAAAGTAATTGATTTAATAATGTAAAAATTTTACCTCTAATGACGACCAAAGCATGAAAAAGAAAAGGAACACCGATGTCTTAAAAGAATTGAAGACTGCCAATTTTGGAATATATTAAACAGTACCAACTAAATTGCAAACACCATCTTGAAAGAATGAGTTCAAATCGGATCCCCAAAGCTGTTTATAATTATATTACAAGAGGACGAAGATCACTGGGCCGTCCTATGAAACGCTGGAGGGAAAATTTTCTATAGGATCGTAACAGGCCTTGGCCTAATACTTGGAAGGAAGAAAAAGAAGAAGAAGAAAATTTTACCTACTTAAAATTTTATTGAGTAATACAACACTATTTTATTTTAGCACACTTATTTTTTACTTTGATAATTCAAATTTATAGTGATTGAACATTCGCTGTATCCTCTACATCACAATCACATATGCATATAATGGATGAGATTGAACAGAAGGCTAAAATGGTATGGATATGTAAGAAGAATGCAGGATGGAAGACCACCAAAGGCCATCTATGCATGAAAAGAAGGAACAGAAAAGGAAAACCAAGAACAACCTGGAAGAACAACATTCAAAATACAATGAGGAAATTTGGTGTAACAGATGAAGACAAAGAGGACAGAGAATGATGGGGAACTTTAATTATGGGAAATGTGTGAATGTTTTTTGCACACTGATAATCTTTAAGTCCGTAGTTATTTATATTTATTTATTTTTAATTCATGTTAATTACTAAGATTGGTTGGAGAAAACCCTCAATGATGAGAAAAATTCTCAAAATGAATGAATGAATAATTAATATGCAGTCTGGAACTGTTATTTAAAATGTCTGCCACTAATTCAGACAACAATAAGCAAATGCAGTTGTTTTGTCAACATTCCCTTGCTATCAACCAATTGAACTCTTCAAACCAAGATATAAATTCACACGAAATATAAAAATTAAAGGTAACTATTGCATTATTAGTATAGGAACGAACAAAATTATTTACGCAACAAGGGAAGTAAGTAGTATATTTTTGTATTGTATTGTAAGCCTATGTTTTCCCTTTATAGAGATTTAGGCGTTCTCCCCCTACAGGGAAGAATTTGAACCATAATAATTTAGTTACATTTGTTTTCGTATATATGTCATTTTGAGTGGTACGTGGTCAGCGTTCCGCCTCATACTGACATCTAGGAAACCAAGGTAGTACTAGGACGGGAAAATTCGGTAAATTTTGCTTAGAGGCCTTTTCATTCAGGCTTAAGGATTTTTTACGAGCCTGAAAATCTTCAGACTCGGGACCCACGGCCTAAAGTCCCTCCCGGAGGACTTACTCCTTGGATTTTTCCATCCTAAAAAATCCATCGACCGCGGCCGGGTTTGAACCCGCGATCCTCGGGACCAGAGGCAAGGAGCATAACCACTAGCCCATTACAAGTCTAGACCCTATTTGCTAGCCCTCGCTAAAGCCCGGGTTCAAAAATGTCCTCGATTAGTAATGTACTACTTATATTATTTTTGGTCTGGACATCTTACCTCAATTTCACATAAGAAATATTAAAAATGGAGAAATTGAAAAATCTGCAGTTGCTGCTCATGTTTGGTCTGAAAAACATAATATAAATTCAGACACTAAATTATTAAAACAGTTAGAAAATACAATAGAGCTGACTATTTGGGAAAAAATTTATATTCAGAAGAACAGAAACAGAGTTATGAATTTTGATATTCCGATGGAGGGTGACCTTGTTTGGACGTTCTTTGGCCAACCACAGGATGGAGCTGACATCGACATCCAGGTGGTGCAACATAATGCAACATAAATAAAACCAGTCTGGGAAAGCTGACGATAAAACAGAATTGTTTTGAAACATGTCCAAGAACAAATCAACATTAATATTGAGGTAAGATGTCCAGACCAAAAATAATATAATTAAAATAACCTCAAAATATAACTTCCTAAAATTAAATATTAATGTACTACTTACTTCCCTTGTTGCGTACGTAACTATATTCAATGTCACCAGGTTGTCATTATGACATTTCTGGTATTCTTCCCTGGCATCTGCGATACTGTAACCCACTACAGAGATTGGGGCGCCTGAAAGGCGAAGTTACACTGGCTTGATGATATGATGAGTGATGATGATGTAAACGATGCGCCAGGAGAGGCATTAATTCTAAACTAATGAGATGAATATGATAATGATGGTTAGATGAAGTTCGGGGACCGTTTGGGCCTTAATGTTTCCTGACATTTCGTCTGACAGGCGAGGAAAACACCCTAAATTAAAATTCACCCAGGAAACTTGTCCCGACCGAGGATCGAACTCGGGCCCGCTGCGTGCCAAAGTAGCACGCTCTCTCGAGACATCTGTGGACTCAAAAAATATTATAAATTTGTAATTATTGTAGATTTTCGATAATTAATAATGCTATTAAAATTCTAATTAAGATATTAAATTTTTAATTTTCTATCTCTTCTCTTCTTACCTAAGTTTAACCTCACCTATATAGGTACTTTTACGTGTCCCACGCCCGTAGAGCCTTACAGGGACACGATCTGTCGGGAAGGAATTTGAAACTCTAATCACACAGTTACTTTTCTGGCCGCACAAGGACATGAATAGCTTCCTAGGATGACATGACCACCTCCAAGACAACATGAACATTTAAGACAAGACACATTATTTAAAATTTAAAATATAAAATAGGTACCTGAGATCTAAGCCGTCCTCAACTTTATAACCCCTATAAAATGAAAAGACCTTTCGGAACAAATGATCCATCCTCAGCATATACATCGGTACCGAGGATGAAGCATATGTTCCGAAAGTATTTCACATTTGATATCCTTATAAAGTAGAGGACGACAGAGATCTCAGGTACCTATTTCATATTTTAAATTTTAAATAGTGATCTCAATGTTTCGTAATGAATTTTAAAAGTAAAGACACGTCATACTCTTGCATTCATACTAAACAATATGAATATGAACTGCGTAATTATGATGCCTAGATGATGTTCAGGGACGATTTGAATCTTCCAGTTTCCTGATATTTGTCTTGCAGGTGAGAAAAAAAAAAACTAAAAATTCTTCATATATCAAACTTGTCCAGACCGGCGATCGAACACGACTCCGCTTCGTACAAGGCAACAACGGTGGACTTAATTTACATTTAAAATAGTTTCAATAAAATGACAGTCAATTTTATAATCAAACATTAAATAGAAACAACAAACATTTTATAGTACGGCTATAAACATTGAAACAGGATTGTGAATGTATTTTTCATAGAAACTTCACAAAAAACTAACTAATGTATATTTACATATCGAATAGTAGCTCATACAAGGAATCTGCCTATGGGCTGGACGAACCGAGTTCAATACCGAGAAGCAGAAGAATAGATATTCGAGTCCAGATTGAATCGTTAATCATACCGTCATGAGGCTTTCTTGGAGTAAATTTGTTACTTACATATACTTATTTTAGGTTTTTCATTATAATAAATAGGAATACAAATAAAATATTCGCATTGTTTATTAATCTTGAAGGCAGGGAAAGAAAGATAAGTCTGACTGTAGCATTCGACTGCCGCCTAGTGCCGTAGAGTGCCATAGTCCGCTCTGCAATTCCTACATACAGTAACTAATACAGTAACTATTAATTCGGAGAAGGAAAAAATCCAGTGTTTCGGTTGCTAATGATATAAAAGTACTAGAATTTTCACTATTTCCTTTTCATTACTGATTAAAAAGTCTGATTAATAAAATAAACTTGAAGAGAGTGGAATATAAGACAATTTACATACCACTAGCGGAAAAAATTAAATTAATTGAAAACAATCTACGTTACTTGAAAGAGGCATATTACCAAATCCAAGGTTAATAATTATTATACATTATCGTTATAAACAGCTTTACTTACTATGTTTCCCCACCACAAAATATTTGTTTAAATCAACATTATGATCGCGCATTACATTAATTTGAAATCTATGTTAATTAAAGTCACGAGAAATTCTCATCAGCATCCGATATTGATGAATGACAAATTCTAGAGACGTCGCCACGTTACAATGTCTGCTGATTACGTGCGTAACGTGACGGAAGAAAGACAACTTGATTAAAAAGAAGCACATTCGCATCTCCTAATTTCGTTACAAGCTTTCATTATGTTGTCGGTTTCATAGGAAACCTCTCATTTTCTTTCTTTTATGCACGCAACTATTCTGCATGATTAATAGGCCAATTTATAAGTTCCAACATTCATGGAATAATAATAATAATATCAATTATTATTATTATTATTATTATTATTATTATTATTATTATTTTACTGATAGCAGAAATAATAGTCAGAAAAACAAGCACATTAGAGGTTGAAATGGTGATAGAAATTTTAAAGACGTATAAAGCATTAGGTTCAGATATGATTCCAGCAGAACTGATAAAATCAGAAGTTGAAAATGGACAGGATATAGGCCTATAGTATGATTTTGGAAAATCATTTTTTTCCAAATGAAAAGAATCGATTATCGTATACCAATCTATAAGAAAGGAGATAAAACTGATATCGTGTTTACGAAGGAATTGTTCCATTTCTAACTATCTGTGAAGTATTGTGATTTAGTATAGGCCTAGCAAGAATTTGAGTAAAAAATCTGTAGAACTAAGAAATTATTAAAGCTTTTATTGATAACAAATTTCGGGATTAATTAAAAAGGGATTTAAATATACATTTCTACCCATTTACACAAGTGTATCATTATATTATATTATTATTATTATTATTATTATTATTATTATTATTAAAAAACATTCGGAAAAATAGAAGAAAAACGTTTGAAATAGTATGAACACCTCATAAGAAAGGAAGAAGATAGAATATCAAAGAAGATCCTTAATTGGAAAGCTAATGTAAGAAGTGGAAGAGGCAGGCCTAGAGAATGATGGATGGATGGATGGAGTGAAGAGAAGTATGGAAGCTAGAGATTTGAGGGAAGAAGATGCTTTAGACAGGAACCTCTGGCGACAAATCACTTTGGGTTGAAGGAGAAACACTGTATTGTGGAATATTCCTAAATAAAAAATAGTATTATTATTATTATTATTATTATTATTATTATTATTATTATTATTATTAAGATTAAAAGGCTGTATCCTTCATCTGTTGCCCAATATAATAACAATCATAACACACACACACACACATATATATATATATATATATATATATAATAGTAATTCTGCCAGAGGGCAGGTCTTTCGCTGCAATCATAGCATTTTCATGCTATGCTTTGCAGTTTTTCTAGGGGATTATAGGTCTAGTAGCTTCCCATTGCTTTCCACACCAGTGAAGGATGATAATGATGATGGTAATGATAAGGATGATGGCCGTATGCTTTCGGGGACCGTTTGGGCCTTAAAGTTTTCTGTAAAGTCGCCAAATAAGAGATAGTCTCCTAATAAGAGATACCTTATTATCTAGTCCATGAACAGCTGTCATCTGATGTTTGTAACAAAAATCTGAGCTTTGTACTATTATAGCATCGTGGTCTTTGTTTGGTGTCACTTGGTTGATTGAAACGAAGCAGAGAAGGTTGTGTTTGTTTTCGCGACAATTGAATTTTTGTAGTGACGCTATTCAAAGTTGTGGATAACTGTGAAGGTGAGTTCTGATATTAATTTTACTTATTTTCCCGAAAACCTCATGAAATGCAGACTATTATAAACTAGAGTGATTATTTGTGACACAATTTATTACAGTCTGACCAGCCACGGAATTGGCGACCGTGCCGTTCCCTAATAAGAGATACTTGTGGTTCCAAATAAGAGATAGTGTCTCTTATTAGGAACCAGAAGTTGTTTCATTGACATATGCAGATTCTCCTGTATACAAGTGCGCTACATTTTCTTAAACAAATTCATCTCGTTTGATAAATACGTGATTTAACTTTATAAAAATAAAGTGGTCACATTATAGGCCCTGAGAGGTCATTTAGATAGATGTCTTTCTAGAAAATCGGACCGAGGAATCAACCGGGCTGTCACCCCGGCTGCTACTCTACAAATTTAGATCAATGCATTTCGAAAGACAGGGGTTGTTCCGTGCAACAGGAACATTTTTTCTGATAGCGATTTCGCCATCCACACCGGAGATAAGAGTGATGCAATCGTAGTTCCTGATTCAGGAACTCTCGTGGGTCTTACTGATGTGTCACCACTCCCTCAGATCCAACAACCATCAACAAGTCGAGAACCAGAAAAAAAGGAAAGGCAGAACCGGAAATGCAGCCCTTCTGACAGGCAGTCCGTATCGCCAAGAACTAAAGGACAGTTTGAATAGAACCAATAAACTAAACTGAAGCAACTTTTTCAAAAAACAAATTCAGTAAAATCTAAAAAGTCTCGGTCAAGAAAACGCCAACTGAGTTCTTCAAGCGAAGAAACAGACACGGAAATGGAGATAGTTGATTCAGGCGATGATGATTCAGAGTTTGGTGCTGATGATGCTGATGCTGAGTGTTTATTTTGCACTGGATTGTATTCAGAGGACACAAGGGGAGAAAAATGAGCTCAGTGCATTGACTGTCATCGCTGGGCTCATGAAGATTGCGGGGCTGATGAGGAACCATTCGTCTGCTTATTTGCTCAAAGAAGCAAAATTAATTATCTACTCTGAAAAGACACTATTAACATGTATAGTGAAATTAATTATTAGTTTGTGTGTGATAAAGTGTTTTTGTTTTGAATCTACTGGATTATTTGAATGTTTTTGCTAAAGATATAGAAGCAAATGTAGGTATCTCTTATTTGGAACCCTCTTCGAAATTTTCAATTTTTACAATTCTTATTGTTCTTAGAGTTTTTTTTAAATACTTACTAAGTAACGAGGTTTTATTTTATGGAATATCAAAATAAAGAATATGAAACATGTATTACCATTTTTAAATGTAATAAATCAGTTACCATTCTGATACAGAAGCGATTTTTGAAAAGGTATCTCTTATTTGGGGCCTTTACCTATATATATATATATATATATATATATATATATATATATATAAGCATATCATATACAAATAGGCCTACAAATACTTTACTTTGTTTTCAAAGGTTACCTTTTTAATAATTTTAACTCGCTCTTTCCTGGAAAATACAACAAAAGCCAATTTCTATACAAGTAAATCGGAAATTTAAAATGGAAGTCTACATTTAGCTCACTCGTTTCATTTTCAACAATTTAAATTTCAATATTTTCCAAAAACCGAGAAATATCAGGATTATTTATTCAACTATAATTAGGAGATTCTAATGTGGTTTCTAGTGATGCTGCACAAGTCTGGAAATAATTAATTTTCACGACTGATCAAATATCGAGCTGAAAATTTCAGTTTCACATCAGAAAAGAGTGACAGTGCTACCAAACTTCACGTCTGACACTGCTCAGTGTATTGATAAGGTTCGGAAAATTGTAATGGTTACGGGAGGCGAGTGTGTTTTGTTAACTTGGCTCCTTTTGTTTCCCTTCACTTTGCCCGGCGAGCTGAACAAACACCCAGAGATAAGATTAAAATTCCAACACTAAAGTGGTTCAAGTTTAACTCTACGATTCAATCATTATTATATCCTTTAATATTTATCTTTAATAACTATTCATTTCCTCTATTATTACTACTACTATTACTATTACTATTATTATTATTTCTATTGCCATAATAATCATAAAGAGTACGTCCTGGAGGACTAGAGGTTATAATACTCGCTTCAGGTCCCAAAGAAAACCAACCGTATATTATATACCCCAACATAGGGCATCCCATCATCTATATCTATATATTTCTACCATCTCCACTTCTCGCTACTGGAATTCTCCACCACAAGAAATCCGGGGCTGCCGGACGTTAGAATAATTTGAAACAAATCTAAATTTATATTTACTTTAACTTTGGTTCGAACATTACCATCATGTGTAATATCTTCTTCTTCACTTCACGGGCTAGGCAAATTGGCTGTTCCGCCTCAAAGTTTTTTTTTTTTCTTTCACGTGTAATATACATGTATTAATTGGCGTTTCCCGATTTACTATTATTATTATTTTATGTTTAGCGTATAAAATGTTGTAGAAATGAGTACCAGACGCTTGTTCTGGGGGTAAAGGCGGCCGTCACGCAGGGCTGACAACCCGGTTGACATAAAGTGCCGATAGTCTAGAAAAAAGTGGGAGCCTTAACCTCCTACTACCCCAAGGGCCTCCGGGCCTGTTGTGGGATCACTTTACACTTTTTATGTAGACTATAAGAAATCTAAACTGCTATTTTTAATGCCATTTTTAAATCAATGTAATTAGTATATTGTATATCTAATTTATATTGTAAATGTTTAGTTGTATATTTCTGCTGGTTGGGTGGAAGAGAATGCATTATGACCTTAAGTCTGTAAGAATATTATTATTATTATTATTATTATTATTATTATCATCTGCCAGTTTTGTAGTTTAATAATAATAATAATAATATTAATAATAATAATAATAATAATAATAATAACATTAATAACTATATTAAACCCGTCAAATCCTGTCCCAGCCAGGTCGAAAAAGGGTGAGGGGGGAGGAGTAACAACCTCGTTAAAAAACCAGGGTCCAGTACGCCTGGCTGATAGTACCCTGCGAGGGCTCCTGCCTAGGATTACAGGTACTGGTGCGTTGCAGTTAGGCGTTGATTCGTCAAAGACTAAAGAGAACCTTGATTAAAAATCACCTGGTCTTCCAGGTTGGGGTTGATGCATCAGCCTAGCTCCCTATTGTTTGAAAAATGTACAATGTTAAAGGACTGGACGATGAAGATTGGAATAGCAGAGAGGCATGAAGGAGGATGACAGTAGAATAATAGGGCGCAGGAAGATGATGTGAAACCCTGTAAATGAAAACACCACATAATAATAAATAATAATAATAATAATAATAATAATAATAATAATAATAATAATAATAATAATAATAATAATAATAATAATAATAAAGTTTCTTCATGGCGTATCAGACCTAGCAGACCCTTAGCCTACCAGTCGGCTGCTGGCCTCACATTCACATGTGTCATCCACAAATATGGACGATTATACTGCCATATAGGGGAGGAATAGGTCAACATGTCGGATCCCCCTGTCCTCATAGCTAGATTCTCAACCTGGAGCCGCTACGTATTGCCTCTACCCAGATTCCTCACGTTGCTGAGCGGGCATGGGTCAAAATTTCGTGAAAAAACTCTTTCCCCAATTTCTTCATCTATGAAAACTTGAACTAGTGCTTTCTCTTAGAAAGGCGTCATGCCCTAGATCAGCAAACTAAGGCGCGGGATAACGACAATAATAATAATAATAATATAATAATAATAATAATTATAATAATAATAATAATAATAATCTGGTATTATAATGTGAAATTAACAAGATAATAAATTTACGTTAATACAGTACTATAAAATTTAAGCACCCTTATCATGATAGGGCCTCACTCAAATGTTAACATAGCCTAACTTGAAAATTGTCGTTTCTATGTAATAGACTGTTTCAAAAATATTCCTGAGGAACTGTTAGCATTGTTTGAAAACACCCTACACATATGTCTTCGCTATTTTTATTTTGTTGCTCTGTAAAGGAGGGCTTCTTGGTCAATATAGAGCACGTACGTTTATTGACGATCGTGTCATCCATGCACAATCATTCGTTTCTATTTTGGTTTTATTGCAATAAACTGGATTCCTCTACTGTTTTTATCTACCCTTTCTAAAACAGTATAATTGCAATTTGCAAATTCTAACATGGTTCGAATGATGAATAAAATTAGGTACTTTACCGACTGAATATTTCATCATTCACAGCAAGCACTAAAATTATTGAAAATTCCTATGAATGTGTTAAAACATTCTCGGTTGGGTACGTAAAGAGAAAGGAGAAAGAGAGAAAAAGAGAGAAAGAGAAAGAGAAAAAGAGAAAGAGACAAAGAGAGAAAGACAGAGAAAGAGAGAGAGAGAGAAAGACAGAGAGAGAGAGAGAGAGAGAGAGAGATATCTCCACCCGAATTATATCCCCTTCACAACAAGAATTCGAACACTGCAAAAATATTACCTACAATACACACAACGGCTAAAATGAAGAAATTATAAATAAACTCATAAAAACAAATATGTATTCAACATAACTAAACTCGAAAAATAACTGATAATATAGAGAACTACATAACATTCAACTACACAGGAGGTAAAAATTACAAAATTAACTAAAACTTTAAATTAAAACACAGCTTACATAACATGCTACACCGCTGAAAATAAATGACATAAAATATAATAGTATAAAAAAATCAGTTTCTACAACAGATAAGTAGTTATACAAATCAACGTGTATAGTTTGCAAAAATATTGACGTAGGCGGAATTAGCAAAAATTTTAATATCAGATTTAGAGAAATTTTGATTTAAATGCACAAAAGGAAAATATACTTACACTAAACATATAATTGAAGCAGGTCATCATATATTTAAAAAAAAGCTCTTACTATAATAGCCTACACAAAGATAGAAATATTGCAAATATAAACATTATATTATTTTTAGTCTGGACATCTTACCTCAATATTAATGTTGATTTGTTCTTGAACATGTTTCAACATTAATATTGAGGTAAGATGTCCAGACTAAAAATAATATAATTAAAATAACCTCAAAATATAACTTCCTAAAATTAAATATTAAATATAAACATATCGGAATAGGGCCCATATAAAAATTTTAATATAAATTAACAGTAATATGATTCTAAACGAAAATGCATCCACTAGAAAAAAAATAAAATAAAATACAATAAATCCTCTCTACAGCAACAATCAATTGCCTAATAACTTTCTGGTAATCATTAGCAGAACTTTTGAATGAGTTACTATGTTTTATGGTGAATTATTGATTTATTCAGTCTATAATTTTTATTATTTTTATATTTATATATATATATATTTATATTTATTATATATTATTATATTTATTATATATTATTATATTTATATTTTTATATCCTTATTATTATATTAATTTAAATACTATGTTTTATGGTGAATTATTGATTTATTCAGTCTATAATTTTTATTATTTTTATATTTATATAGGCCTATATATATATATATATTTATATTTATTATATATTATTATATTTATATTTTTATATCCTTATTATTATATTAATTTAAAAAGGCAGAACCACCAGAAATTTTTAATATCAGATTTAGAGAACTTTTAATGATTTAAATACGCAGAAGAAAAATCAATAACACAAAACATATAATTGAAGCAGATCATCAAACACACACACACACAAGCATATATATATATATATATATATATATATATATATAAAGTTCTTACTATAATAGGCTACACAAAGAATATAAACATTGAAATAATATAAGTATACCGCAAGGTATAGAAAATTTAAAATAAATTAATAGTAATATGATTCTAAACTATAATGCATTCGCCACAAAAATAGAATAAAATAAACCTTCTCTACAGCAACAATCAGTAGTCTTTATAACATTCTGCTGAGGGTGGAATAGGTTTCTGAAGGAGTTACGGAAATATAAAAAAATTAATAAAACTGAAATTGGCTGTATTAATTTTATATTAAACTTTTTAAAAAATGTTATTGCTCTCATCGCCATTGGTAAAATAAGATATATTATTTGTCAGTATTCTAAACTATAATTTTATTTACTGTGCGCAGAAAAAGTTCTTCCTAGATAACTCTATAGGTATCACATTTTGTTCCATCCACCCGAGATTCTCACAATGAGAAACTAGAAAATTAGATAGGCTAGGCACGGTACCCGGAATTAATCAGAATTTCAATTTGAAAACATTACTACATTTTTCTCTTTAATTAACGGATATAAAATATGCAAACTTTTTATTTAACAATCAGGCTAACGAGTAGTCCCAGATAATAGAATTTCAGACTAGTATTCGCTAGGTCTGCGTTCAAACCTCAGAGCCGAACAACTTCACGGGGCTTTTTTTTCTGGTTATCTTCATTTGTCAAGGCAAATGATGGGTTGCAATTTTATTACCATGACACATTTCCATAATAAATCAGTGCCCATCCACAGATACACGTGACAAATATAGGCTGCCCACTAAATCCCAATATTATTACAATCCATGTTTGTTCGAAAACCACAAGGCTGTTTTTGTAAAATTTTATAAATTTACAAATTATGTTATAATAATAACTCGCCAAAAGTAATGTTCATATACATATATGAATTATTAAAAATTTAATAATTATTAATCCATATTGCATTATATATATATACATATATATATATATATATATATATATATATATATATATCCGTCCATAGTAATTCTGCCCGAAGGCAGGTTTTTCACTGCAAATTTTCATGCTGTGCTTTGCAGGTTTACTAGGGATTTATAGGTGTGGTAGTTTCCCGTTGCTTTCTACAACGGTGAAGGATGATGATGATAATGATAAGGGTGATGATGATGATGATGATGGCCGGATGATTTTCGGGGACCGTTGGGCCCTAAGCTTTCTGGCATTTGTCTTACAGGTGAGGAAAAACCCCGCTATAATAGTTTAATATTCTTAGGGAAAATTAATCAATGGTGACAATATAATAATTTAAAAACGTTTTTCCCTCACCCTGGAGCCTGTCCCGACCGGGAATCTAACACGGGCCCGCTGCGTGAAAAGGCTGCACGCTACCTCGAGACCACAGCGGTGGACATAATAATAAATTAATAAATTATTTGGCTTATGGAACCAGCAGGTTCAAAGCCGCATTCAATACGATCCTTTAATGGACTCTAACCTCAGCCATTTGAATCTTCCTGAAACATACGTGAATAGTATCTTCCCATGAGGTAATGACCTTTCTCAACGATTTTCAGTAACATTTTGAAAGCATTTACACTTTTAATTATTCGAACTACTTGTCCTGTCCATCGAAATCTCCTAGATTTAATGTGGGGCACGCCGTAGCGTAGTGGTTAAGGCACTGCTCTACAAGCCGGAAGGTCGAGGGTTCGAGTCTCGGTGGAGTCAGGATTTTTAAACTGACCCAAACCTCCTGGCGGCACTATGGCCCTGGGGTCGACTCAGCCTCTAACGGAAATGAGTATCAGACGCTTGTTTTGGGGGTAAAGACGGCCGTAACGCAGGGCTGACAACCCGGGTGACATCAAGTGCCGATTGTCCGGAAATGTGGTAGCCTTAACCTCCTACTACCCTAAGGGCCTCCTGAGGCCTGTAGTGGGATCACTTTACCTATTATGGATTTATATAAGTATGTTTGTATGTATAAACTCCATACCTCCCTGGTGGAGACATGGATGCACTTCTGATGTCAGAGAGTGACTACTGTACATTACATCGCTTCAATGAGTCATCTAGAAGGCAACTAAGGCTGCTTAAATTTTGCACAGAGGCATTAAATTAGACTTAAGGTTCTTTTACGAGCCGCAGCTTAAAGTCTCTCCCGGAGGACTAGTCCCTTGGATTTTTTCATCCCAAAAAGCCCATACACCCAGGCCGAGTTTGAAACCGCGACCCTCGGGACTAGAGGCAAGGAACATAACCACTATAGACCATCGAGACCTAACCTTACTTACTTACTTACTTACTGGCACTATCGAACCCGTAGGTTCATGGCTGCGCGGACATAAGCTCACCATACATCCCTATCCTGAGTTAATGCCTTCCAATCATTCCCTGTATAATCTACTTTCCTCAAATCATAGTTAATGTTGTTCTCCCACCTCATTCTTGGTCTACCAAGTGGGCGTTTTCCATCTGGCTTTCCTACAAGAAGCTTCCATGCACGTCTTTCATTCCCCATACGTGCAACATGTCCTGCCCAACGCAGTATCGAGACCTAGCCTAGATTTAATAATCCCAAAATTATTAGAAAAATATTATAAATTGTGTAGTTCCTCGTTAGGAAACGTCAACCCTATTTACATCCATGGGACCGAATATTCGTCATCTGCTTCTTCCTTTCACGCGATAGACCTAGCGGTCTCTTACGGTCTCAATCCAACGCTTGAAGGGTCTGCTTAATGATCTTTTGCCTGGTGGCTGGTAATTTAAGATCTGACGTGGTATTCTTGTTCTGCTCATTCTTCGTACGTGAGAATTCCAGTTGTTTCTGTATTTTTGCACATATTCCATGACTGATTCTGTTAATATTCGTCTTAAAATGGGTTTATCAATGTTTTCATATCAAAACCAAATTTGACATTTTTATAACAGCATCTCCCTATTATTTTGAGCTAAAATAAAAATTAACTATGAGTTTTAACTGTGAGTAATATAAATCGAGATCCCAATTTCTTAAAAAAAATAAATAAACAGTGAAACTTAAACATTACGTCTGGGCAGCCCTTACTGCAGGTAGATATGAGAACGGAAGATAACAGACATGTGTGCGGCTGTTCTAGTGCTACTGTCGGATTGTCATGCTACAAAATATTCTGGCCTTGATTTCATGGCCTTTTAATTATAACTCCAGGTGTTTTAGATTTATATATATATATATATATATATATATATATATATATGGTATGATAAGAAAAATAAATGCCTGGACGGGATTCGAACCCGGATCTCTGAGTCTGTACCTCAGCGTGATATCCATTATACTACCAGGCAAATCCAATTCAAACACTTATTTTTCTTATATATGTATTATACTCTCCATTATTACTAGATGTCGCGAGAACACTGTCTTCACTGCCATCTAGTAGCTGACTATATCAAGTAAGCAAATTAAAGAGAATATTTATTTTACTTTATAGCAGTGACGCTTTATCGATGTATCGATTTATTAATTATAACATATATATATATATATATATATATATATATATATATATATATATATAATTTTCTCCCTACAGCTCTTAAAAGAATTTTAATTCAAACCTTAGTGATGCCGCATTTTGACTATTGTGACGTTCTACTAACTGAGATAAGTGACGGATTGTCGGACAAACTGCAGTGTGTCCATAATATGTGTATCAGATTCATATTTAATGTTCGAAAATACGATCACATTTCTCCATTATTCCACGAATTGTCATGGCCACATCTAAAAGAGAGAAGAAAATCGCACTGTCTAATTCTCTTATTTAAGATGTTACATACTTCGATTCGCAATTATTTATCATCCCGTTTTCAGTATCTATCATCAAACCATAACTTAAACACAAGATCACAACATAGTCTCTTGCTTAATATACCGCAACATAGGACATCACATCACTCCATGTCATATACCATCTTCACTTCTCGCAACTGGAATTCCCTACCACAAGAAAATAAGGGGCTGCTGGACATTGGCATCTTTTTAAAAGAAATCTAAATTTATATTTGCTCTAACCTCGACTTCATCATTACCCAGTGTAAGGTATATATATATTAACTGGTGTTTCTTGTATAATTTATAACATTTATACTATTATTATTATTATTATTATTATTATTATTATTATTATTATTACCGTAAGGATTTTTAATGTGATTATCGTATAAAATTTTATTTGCGTATGAAATTTACTTTACTACATTTAATGTATCTTTAACTGTTTATAATTAGTATAGTGTATATCTATATTTGTCAAATATTTATTTGTATTTGTGCTGGTTGAGTGGAAGAGAAGGTCTTATGGCCTTAACTCTGCCAGAATAAATAAAGCATTATTATTATTATTATTATTATTATTATTATTATTACATATGATTCTTACTAGATGACCACACCATCAAGAAAATTTAAAGGTAAATTTCGATATCAGTGATATATCCCTTATTATGATACTAAAATTTAGAGTATGTTCAGCTTGCAGTCTTCTCTTCGTATACTAGTAAGTGGCCGATTTCGCATCTACATTGGATCATAGGCAGGATTATCGTTTTATACATTTTAATTTTTATATTCCTAGACATAAACTGAGATGACGGAAACCACGAACTGAAAAATAGTTCGAATTTCCTACTGTAAGTACGAATTTAATTTTTTTATTTCCAACATTTGTATCTGTTAACTATACATTTTTCATGTTTTCATAAAAATGTTTGCTCATATTTAGTTACCCCGTCTAATAATAATAATAATAATAATAATAATAATAATAATAATAATAATAATAATAATAATAATAATAATAATAATAATAATAATAATAATAATAATAATAATAAATAATAATAATAATAATAATTTGGATTGTGCCCGTTCCTCTAAAAACATATTTCGCGAAATCCTTTTTATGGCACCGTGATCCCTTGGAGATGGAGACCCCACCGTTTTGAGAAATGTTGCATTAAACAAATTAGTTATGAGAAAGTGTGGATAAAAATGTCACCTATACTATATGGGCGTTTTCTTCACACAATAATACTGTATTTATCACCTTCCATTACCGTGATTACTAAGTTTTCTCGGTACGAAGCCTTCCTGGAAAATGTTTTTAATACACGAGTTATACTCAGTTGTGAGATCTTGTACTTCGTAATCTCAACTTACTTAGAGTTCGGTATTCACCCGTCCTTTGAATATTATCTTTGATTATGTGTTTTCTCTTGTATTTTAATCATCGGTGCCAAAGGTGAAAAAAATAACTCACTTTCGTAATTATTTTGCAGTAGAACAAAATAACTATTTTATTATTCACTAGCTAATACCCGGCGTGCGCTCCTACGCCTAAATAAATGAAAATTAATGTGCTTTTATGTTAAGTTGAATAAGTAAAGAGAAAAATAATAAATTTATATTTTTTCGATACTCCCTGCTGATTACCCGGCGTTGCCCGGGGATCTACTTATCCCGATCCTCTTGACATAAATCAGCTGAAATACGATAATTAATGAACTTCTTATGATTAGTTGAATAAGTAAAATAAAATAAATTATAAATGTATATCGTAATTATTTTAAGATTCCCGTGCTGATTACCAGGGAATCTACTTATCTCGATCTTCTTGGCATAAATGAGCTAAAAGACAAAATTCGTTGTGAGTTATCCGTAAAAGAATACCCGCCGTGTGCTGCTAATGCTTGAACAGGAATCTATGTAGGCCTACTTGTTTCGATCTTCTTGGCATGAATGAAATACAAAAATGGTTATTGTGAGTTATCCGTAAGAGATAAACATATGCTGTCACATACTTTTTTGTAGAGCTTTTTGAGATATTCAACTCTGCGTACAATAATTTTGTGTATTTTAAATGGTTTAGGCAGCGTAAGCTATCCAAAGAGCTACTTTTTTCACGTTTTCCACTAAAAAGGACCATTTTTAAGGGTGTATGAGTTGAGTATCACAACTCTCTTATAGCCTATGTTCATCCCGAGAATCTCCTGAACATTTTGAAAAAGCCCCATCACAATCGGATCAACGGTATGGCCGCGCATAAAGTGCGAAAAACAAAGAAACAAACAAACATTCATTTTTATATATAATATTATAATGCTCAAATAAGCCTTTAAAATTATATGAGATAGGCCTATGGAAAAAAAATTACTTCCTTTTACAAAGGAACAGGTTAGTCAAACAAATTAAATAAATATTTTAGACAATGTTGTAGGACTACATAACATGGTATTCATATGAAGCCAGATATAATAAGAACAGATAAGTAACTGCGATGGACAGGACATGTGGCACGAATGGGGAATAAAAGAGGTGCATGGAAGCTTCTTGTAGGAAAATCAGAGGGAAAACGCCCACTTGGTAGACTAAGAATGAGGTGGGAGAAAAATATTATCCATGATTTCAGGGAAGTAGATTATTTAGGGGATGATTGGAAAATGTTAGCTCAGTTTAGGAATGTATTGAGAGCTCGTGTCCGCGCAGCCATGAACCAACGGGCTCGATAGAGCCAGTGAGTTAGTTAGGCACTGTTGGAGTTACTTTCTCCATCATTGAAGATGCAGTAGAGAATAAAATGAATCACATAACGATAAATCAAAATGGTAATTAGAACATTTGCCGTTTCATGTTTTAATTGTGCCAGCGTATAAGTAGAACTGAAGATATTTGCGGAATTTTAGAATGACATAACGAAAAGGGAAATGATGTTTTCAGGATAGAATGTAAGGAGGTGGAATTCTCATATTAAACCGGCTCTGTTATTGATTATATATATCCGTTTAAAATGTTGTGTAGGAAACAAATTACAATAAAACCAATATGCTACGGTATAGATGACACTTTCTTTTGATGTCTCGTACAAGGAGGTACCAACTTAAAGCAACATAACTCTCCGATCAATCGATACCCACTCGAGCCACATAAAATATGACATCTCATGAAATTTTCATTAGATCCCTTTATGTACAATTCATAGAGGGAGGCTAGCATTTCGATCTCAGATATGGAAGAACGATATTTGTAACATAGTTAATACGTAGCCCATTCACGTACTGAATTAATATCGATTTCTAGAATATTTTCAAAACTTTGATGTTAAACTCATTTTAAATAAATCTAAATTTATTCACGTTTCAACTTTGGTTTAGGTACCGTGACGGTTATCTGTATTTTATCCATTAATTACTTGTTTCCGAATAATTAATACAACTAAATCACTAGCACTATCGAACCCATAAGTTTCATGGCAGCGCGTACATAAGCTCTCCATATATCCCTATCCTGAGCTAATATTTTCCAATCATCTCTTATCTACTTCTCTCAAATCATGGTTAATACTGTTATCCCACATTAATCTTGGTCTACCAATTGGGTGTTTTCCTTTTGGTTTTCCTAAAAAAGCTTCCATGCCCCTATTTTCATTCGTCATTCGTGTCACATGACCTAACAAGCGCTGGTACAAGACCTTAACAGACCGACTAGGATTAATATCTGAAGGAAGTTGACGATTACGATTCTTTAATTTGTTTCAGGTAAATAAAGTAATTACGAGTAACTGACCGCTGTGGTCTCGAGGTAACGTGCAGCGGGCCCGGATTCGATTCCCGGTCGGTAAAAACTCCTGGGTGAGGATTTTCGGGGTTTTTCCTCACCTATAAGGTAAATGTCACGAAGCTTAGGGTCCAACGGTCCCCGAAAATCATCCGGCCATCATCATCACCATCATTATCATCATCATCATCATCATCATCCTGCACCGGTGTGGAAAGCAACGGGAAGCTACCACACCTATAATTCCGTAGTAAAGCTGCAAAGCATAGCTTGAAAATGCTATTATTGCAGTGAAAGACCTGCCCTTAGGCAGAATTATTATGGATGGATGGATGGATGGATGATATTCCAAGAATCTATTAATTCTCATTTCGATTAATGGTTTATATTTATTTGGCTACTTTTCATTTTAATCTGAGTTCATCATGTAGTTTTTCGTAGAAATATTTCATAATACGCCATAATTATTTCACTTAAATCTGAATTAATTACACTGGCCAACATAATTTTTTGTCTCATGAGTACCAATAGTTGTACTTAATGCCGTTTTTATCGTGTTTTCAAATGTGTATTCGGTATTTTTCCATCACCCACAGTTTTTTTATTTCAATTTTAATTAATGGGTTTAAATAATTATTTTTTTTAATAAGCGTTTTTTGGCCATTTGTCCATTGAGCGATGAGCACGGGGAACACTTTCATCAGGAGATTTCAACTATGGAAAAGATATATCAAGGCAAATTGAATCCTAATATGCTGACCGATTATTGTTGGGCCATCAAGAGGGATGCTCCACAGGCGAAATATAGCAGAAAATCGTAATTTCTTACTTTCTAGGTGAGTCCGAATGTTCGAATATTGTGTGGTTACGAATGTAGAAAATATGAGTGTTTGAAATTATAATAAATGCCAGTCTCTCGGAAACCTTGCGTGATGGAGAAAACCTATATCAAATTTGAATTCAAAAGAAAAAATACTATCAGAATCAAATATTTTTCTTTCTGAGACAAAAAAAAGGTTTCTCTTTTGTTGCTCAATGTTATTTGAGTAATAATAATTTAATTAAAATTCTGTATCCTATTATATTTCGCATTATTCACTCTACAAAACTCAGTATATTCATGATTCTAAAATGTTATTCAGGTTTTCAAAATCCAGAGAACAAATGGAATATCTTTTATATATTCCATTAATTAAAGTTAAATAATCTAAACTTCAGGATAAACACGTACGTGGTTTTGCAACCTAAGCGGATTTTAAACTATATAATCCTTGTTTACTATGAAATTCACACAACCGTGTTCTAATAGATAATAAAAAGCAAATAAGAATTCTTCTTCTCAGTTAGAAAATTGCCTATGAAAGTTTTCATTTGAAGGGCTTAAGGAAATACATAATAAACCACATACTGTTCTTTCTGAGATATATAGATTTTATTATTTCAAATAAATAGTATATTACGATGCGAGGTTGGGAAGTGGTTTTTACAGAATCGAGGAAAATGTTTAAAAACCGAGCGATAGCGAGATTTTTAATTTCCGAGATTCTGTAAAACACTTCACAAACGTGCGTTGTACATTATTTTTGGCGCGATGGTGTTTCCAAAATAACAAATAATAGTAAAATAATAACAACTTTGCTGGAAATATTAGCGTTCATTATAAACAATTGACTAACGTTAACAGTGTGGGCAATGTTTATTAGTTGAAACAACAGGAGGCCTTGAGAACAATTATTGATAACATGGCCGCAATTACGTATTTATTGTTTTATATTGTTTAAAATAAAGTTCAGTTCATTTAAAATGCAGTGATCTGTTTCGTATAATGTATATTAACACTACATTTTAGATATTTTTTGTATATACATTGTACGTAGTATACATAGATGGCAGTAGTTTTACTTCCCGCACGTGGGTGTAAATGTAATATTACAGTATAGTTATTTAGGTTGGCAACCCTGAAATGTAGGAATTTGAACTTTCAATAATGGTCGCCCTTGCTGGTAAGTACGACAAAACGCACTATCGCGCAAAAAAATAATGTCCCAGGTTGTCTTTTTGGACATTTCTGGTGTTCTCTCCTGACACTGGCGTAATTGGAACCCACTTCTTAGGTTGGAGCGCCTGGAAGGCGGGGCTACGTTGCCCCGATGATGTGATGGGTGATGATGATGATGATAGTGGTGCGCCAGGAGAGTCCTTAATCCTAAGCTTAATCTAAGATGAATACGAATAATGATGATTGCGATGGCCATATGATGTTCAGGGACCGTTTGGGCCTTAAAGTTTCCTGACATTTGTCTTACAGGTGTGGAAAAACCACGATAAAAACCTCGCCCAGGAAACTGTCATGACCGGGGATCGAACCCCGGGCCCGCTATGTGACAAGGCAGGACGCTACCTCGAGACTACAGAGGTGGAATTGTTTCAAAAAATTATAAATATTGTTGTTAATACATTGTGCGTATATAGGCCTATGTTTTAACTCATCACTGGCGCAATTAAAAATGATTTTATGGATATTTCAATAAATGTATTTGCTGTCATCATAATAAATGACATTTCTTAACAGAATGTGGCTTATCAGTTATCATATTACTGCCCTAAGCCCTTCATTTATTTAACTACTCTAGACATACAGAGAACGTCACTCCCAAGATTGTAAAACGTTTCGTGTGTTCGAAACTCGTGCAATGTGACAACTAAATGACAAATAGACATGTTCATATACCATTTATACAGAATGTTCGATCTCTTCCTCACTTCTCTTACTTCAATAAATGTTCAATAAATAACAAAAAGTAACGAACGCTCAGAAGCTTTATTATTATTATTTCCATAAAAAACGTATAAAATTTGTAAATAAAACAGCACAGGCACCAAAAGAAGCGTCATGCCTCTGTTTTCATGTACTCTGTATCTTCTAAACACGTACAGAGTTCATACTGGTTGTAAGAGTTGAGTATATTTCAATGATTATTATTTACTCAAATGTATATTAATATACATATTATATTTGACTCCGATAGGCAGGACATATGGCACGAATTGGGAATGAAAGACGTGCGTGGAAGCTTCTTGTAGGAAAACAAGAGGGAAAACGCCCAGTTGGTAAACCAAGAATGAGGTGGGAGAATAGCATTAACAACGATTTGAGGGAAGTAGATTATACAGGGAACGATTGGAAAACATTAGCTCAGGATAGGGATATACAGAGAGCTTATGTCCGCGCGGCCATGAACCAACGGGTTCGATAGTGTCAGGGATATAGTTAGTTATATACATATTATATTAATTTTAATTATTTTAATTTAAGCCTAGAGTAAAATTTCATGTTTTATTATTATAATTTCCATATGTACTTTCGCCTTCCATATCTGGGTCACTAATTTGAGTCTCGGTCGCTCCACATGGGAGTTGTGGTGGGTGAATCGGAGCCGGAGAAGATTTTCTCGGGGTTTCTCCCATTTTCTCCCGCCAAAAAAATAATTTTATCACTTTTATATACTCATCCATCCATTTCATTTTGTTTCATTTCATCAGCAACAGTGATTCTGCGACAGGCCTGGTCAGCTGGCATCCTAGTAGATCACAGACCTTCAATTATAGGGGGTTCATCTCATCTCATCACCGAGCTTCATAGTGGAAACATGTTTTAATCTTGTGGGCGAATACATTTTTCAATCTTACGGGTGAATACATGTTTTAGTCTTGTTGCTGGATACACTTTTCAATCTTGTGGGTGAATACATTTTTCAGTCTTGTGGCTTGATACACTTTTCAATCTTGTGGGTGAATACATTTTTTTCAGTCTTGTGGCTTGACACACTTTTCAATCTTGTGGGTGAATACATTTCTCAGTCTTGTGGCTTGATACACTTTTCAATCTTGTGGGTGAATACATTTTTCAGTCTTGTGGCTTGATACACTTTTCAATCTTGTGGGTGAACACATTTTTCAGTCTTGTGGCTTTACACTTTTCAGTCTTGTGGGTGAATACATTTCTCAGTCTTGTGGCTGGATACACTTTTCAATCTTATGGGTAAATACATTTTTCAGTCTTGTGGCTGGATACACTTTTCAATCTTGTGGGTGAATACATTTTTCAGTCTTGTGGCTGGATACACTTTTCAATCTTGTGGGTGAATATATTTCTCAGTCTTGTGGCTGGATACACTTTTCAATCTTGTGGGTAAATACATTTCTCACTCTTGTGGCTGGATACACTTTTCGATCTTGTGGGTGAATACATTTTTCAGTCTTGTGGCTGGACACACTTTTCAATCTTGTGGGTGAATACATTTTTCAGTCTTGCGGCTTGACACATTTTTCAATCTTGTGGGTGAATACATTTCTCAGTCTTGCGGCTTGACACACTTTTCAATCTTGTGGGTGAATACATTTTTCAGTCTTGCGGCTTGATACACTTTTCAATCTTGTGGGTGAATACATTTTTTAGTCTTGCGGCTTGACACACTTTTCATCTTGTGGGTGAATTCATTTCTCAGTCTTGTGGCTGGATACACTTTTCAATCTTGTGGGTGAACACATTTTTTCAGTCTTGTGGCTAGATACACTTTTCAATCTTGTGGGTGAATAAATTTTTCAGTCTTGTGGCTTGGCACACTTTTCAATCTTGTGGGTGAATACATTTCTCAGTCTTCTGGCTGGATACACTTTTCAATCTTGTGGGTGAATACATTTTTCAGTCTTGTGGTTGGATACACTTTTCAATCTTGCGGTGAATACATTTTTCAGTCTTGTGGCTGGATACTCTTTTCAATCTTGTGGGTGAATACATTTTTCAGTCTTGTGGCTGGATACACTTTTCAATCTGGTGGATGAATACATTTCTCAGTCTTGTGGCTAAATACAGTTTTCAATCTTGTGGGTGAATGCATTTTTTACTCTTGTGGCTTGATACACTTTCCAATCTTATGAGTGATTACATTTTTCAGTTTTGTGGCTTGATACACTTTTCAATCTTGTGGGTAAATGCATTTTTCAGTCTTGTGACTGGATACACTTTTCAATCTTGTGGGTGAATACATTTCTCAGTCTTGTGGCTTGATACACTTCTCAATCTTGTGGGTGAATACATTTTTCAATCTTGTGGCTGGATACACTTTTCAATCTTGTGAAGGTATAAAGTTTTATATCGTGATTTTTACTCATTGTAATATTGTGTCGGATACAAGTTTTAATGGCATTACGGACGAGACGGATGGTTTACAATTTACAAAGTCGCAACCTATTATACCGTTTTTTTTAATTTTCTGATGATTCTGGCCAGGATTAAAAAAAAAAGAAATATTGTATTGTGATTGGTCCTTTACAAGTATACAAAGTTTTCAAGTCGATCCAATATTCTTAAGTGGGTGAAAACCGTGTTAAAAAATTCCGTTATATAGATACAGGTCAAACTAATATAAAGTGTGTAAAAAGGAGACAAGGAATAATGTCCAAATGCAACCTTTCTCTCATTTTAAATTTCTACCTCCCTGTTTAAAGCACTTGGAAAATATGTTAAAGGGCGACGGAATCATTTCACACGTATTTAGACAAGGAAACAGATGGCATTACTGTGACAGACCACAAACTGCTTTTAAAGGCACCATGACCATTCAATACAAATACCAGGTATGTTCAGGTTAGCTCTTAAATTGGCAAAAAAAAAATCTCGTGTCAGTTATTTCAATATTATGTATATTAAATCAATTTATGTATCCTATAGGATACATTGCAAATTTAAGGGTTGGGTGAAATGTGGATTTTAAAACAGAATTCACATTAGAGACTCTATGACAATTCTAGAGAGACCATAGTTAAATTGCACTGTATCGTGATTTGATCCGATAATACTATCCGAATGCGAATCAACTCTTTTACTGCAGCATCCATGATATAGTATCACTTTTATAAATGAATATCCCACGGGCATATTCCATTCATTAATGACTTCTCTCTCTCTCTCTCTCTCTCTCTCTTCTCTCTCTCCTCTCTCTCTCTCTCTCTCTCTCTCTACATTAGTTTAAGCTCTCCCTTTTTTGATACATGACCCTGATCTGACTAATCAAAATAAGTGAACTACAGAGAGAATAAATTTAAATAGCAAGTTGCCGAAGTTAATCATCAATTTATTTTTAGTGAGTGGGTGTTTATATTTAATTAATATTTTTAACATCAAAGGTCACTAGCGTCACAATTCAAATTTGGGCGTGAAAAGACCAGCAAATTTTGCTCAGAGACCTCTTATTTTAGGCCTGGAATTATTTTATGTGCCGTAAAACAACGATACGGGACAACAGACAGCTTTATTTTCGATCCGAAAGAATCCATGCTCTGGGTAAAAATATGGACTCCGTCTGGATTTGAAGCCGTGAATCTCGGAACAATAGACTACCTTGGTAACCACAGTTTCTGTTTATATTCTGAATAAGTTTTAATATCTGTAAGTGTACTCAACTATATTATAGATCTACTAGTCTACAAAAGCCGGAATAGGATAGAAGGGAGTTGCTAACATAACGAGCAGAGAAACACAATACCTAACTTAGAGTGTATATTTCGCAAAACATGAAAAGTGAAGCACGATACGCGAAATTAATTTAACACTTTTACTTCATAAAACTTAATCACATCGTATACAATTTGCCTAGCTTGATTATTCAGTACTTCTCTTTTCACTCGCGCCATGATAATTGAACAAGATGCCAACTAGGTAGTAGAAGCTACATTGTTCTAACGGAAATAGATGTTCACTAATAGGGGTACTTTTAAATAGAGAACGATTTGTGTTCTTCTTGGATTGCCTAAGTAGCACAATGGTTTAGTACACCATCTCATGAAACTGGAAATGTTGAGTTCAAATGCCGGTTTTGGGCAGAAATACTTCATTTTAGCTGTATTAACAACAACCTGAGCACATTAATTTTGGTATTACATTTGTAATTAGCTGGTAGGACACTGATTAAATTTCCATTGAGTCTTCTTGGTAAAAGCAACCCTATTGTAATGTGAATAGAAGCTCACTATTAGAGGTACATGGAAATTTCAAATAGAGAACGATTTGTCTCTTCCTGGTTTGCCTAAATAGCACAATGGTTCAGTGTGCCATCACGTATACAACTGGGCATCTTGGGTCAATCCGGGTTGGGCAGAAATTTTTCTCTTTAGTTGTATCAATTAGATCTCTTGTAGAAAAAACAACTGAACTACTTGTGACCTATGCTTGATATCACAGGCGATAATTCCGAAATACGTTCATTCTATTCCAGCCTTTGTTGACTAATAATCAATAACGGCTAGAGATTAAACTTCAGGGTAACTTCCTTTCATAAAACCTTTATTTCCATTTAAAATTGTAGGCTTTCACGGGTGGTGTCTTGATTCTTGTTCAGTTGGTCTTCCGGGCAAAATGAATGTCTACAGCAGTTGTAGATGAAACGTCTACTTTCAACAAAACTGGATCTCGGCTATTTAGGGTCAATTTCACCAACAGAGGTAACTGTATTAAGCCAGTTTTCCGCGTGTATAATTTTGAGCTTAAACTGGCGTAATACAGTTACCTCTGTAGGTGAAACCGACCTTCAGCCCGGAATATAAACTACACTTCATTTCTATATTGGATAAAATAAAATAAAATTAGTGTGAAAAGCTTTTACGCACTCGCTCATTGAACCACTTTCAGTAATTTAAGTAATGATAAGGTATATGTTATCTACCGGTATATTAGTGAACAATTATATTGACTATTTAACTCATGCCCCAAATGGGAGTCAATGACCAATCATATTTCAATGATTTTTTATTTACAACCAATCACAGACGAGTTTCACCTAAAATTTACCAACTAAAGTTTATCATAATAAAGAAAGCACCTCCTTTTTTAACATTCTGAATAGGTCATAGCATTGTTTTGCAGTGACTGACCCTCTAAGAAGTACGGCTACCAGATTGTATATATAGTGCATGAATGTCAGCACAGAAAGTTCATGCGATAGATAATATAAAAACATTTGTAAGAATTGATTATACCACAAAAAAACCTGTTTGCACTTTCTTAAACGAATTATTTTCCAGGAAATGACGTTGCAGAAAAATATAATTGACATATTTACATCGTAGGACATCAAATTAATTATTACATATAACGTTGGTTATAAATTTGTCCACTAGGTTGCATTCTTGCAACATTGCGATCCTTTGGCAATAAATAATATTATGATCTGGTTGCAGTGATGAACAAAGGAAGGAAATGAAGCGTACCAATCGTTTCTCATTTGTTTTTAAACATCGCCGTTTACATTAAATATATAAATATTTTAAAATAACTATACTTAAATAATGATTTGTGAGTAAACAACTTAATTTTATTCGTTAAATAGTCCTAACAAATGCCACTCTTGATTTCCAAATTCTGTAGATAAATTCACTCCTCACTTCGTGAATTTATCGATAATTTGGAAATCACTCATGGTATTACGTATGACAAATTAAAACTTAGGCTTTCGTAATTAAAAAAAGATTACAGTATACAGCTAGCAGTGAGCAATATATTATCCCGTGTATATAACCATTTAATTATGTAACCCATATTTTAATTTGAGGATTTTGTTAATTTCATTCTATCTGTAAAACATTCCCAATAAATTTACGTAATTTATACAAATTAATATAAATTCCAATCGAGATTTTAATTGAACAAATAATTTCATGAAAGATTACCTGTGATTTCATCATTCATAAATGTAATGTAAATTACTCGCAATATTACTTACGGTATGTTAACACAACATGCCTTCTTGAAGATCCGAATACGATGCCGGATGGGGTTCGAATTTGTAATTGTAGAATTTTCAATCTCGGGCTAGGAGGAGTGGTGGTATAGAATTTTTTAATGCTAAAAAATTATAACCCTCTTATTTATATTATTATTATTATTATTATTATTATTATTGTAAACTTTTTTTTTTCTCAACGAGACTTAGGCGCTCTCTCCCTAAAGGGAAACATTTCAATCATACTAATTTAGTTACATGTTTTCGGATAGATGTCATTGGGTAGCCCGGGGACAGTGTTCCGCCTCATAGTGACGTCTAGGAATCTAAGGTAGTACGAGGATGAGAAAATTCTGTAAATTTTGCTTAGAGGCCTTTTTATTCAGGCTTTAGGATCTTTTACGAGCCTGAAAATCCAGACTTGAGACCCAAGGCTTCAAATTCCTCCCGAAAGACTTGCTCCTTGGATTACTCAATCAAAAAAAAATCCACCGAACCAGGGGTGGGTTTGAACCCGCGACCCTCGCGACTAGAGACATAACCTCTAGTCCACCGCGGCCGATTATATGTGTGTGTGTGTATACACATTGAGAAGGGATATGTTACTGTTAATAGCTTTCCATATTCAGATGGATACATTTAGCCTGGCTTTCTCTAATTGTGATTTCGACATGAGTATGCTATTTGCAGGCTCCGAGATTCGTTCCTCTCTTCAACACAACCCCTCAATAAGTCCGACATGCAGGAACTGCATAAAATAATCTAATTCCTTAGCAAGTCGCAGTTATGGTTCAATTTTGACAATTTACGGATATACGTTTTCTTTTTTTACCCGTAGATTCAATTTTCTATACCAACTTATTTAAACGTTACAATTTTAAAATGTGCACCTCATAAAACAGTCGTCCTCAACTATAATAACTTCTGTTATAAACGTCGCCAGACTATTAAAATTCTAGACCTTTCAAAGAATGCTTCATCTTCAGGAATTTTTATGGTATTGAAATTATTTGTATATTTCATAAGGAGGGCTTTGGCTGTTGGGTATGTTCTCATTTAGCAAATTTTTATTTTCTGCTTCCTTGATAATTCCAATCTCTTCCAGGATATATATTGTTTGTCTATTGTACTCTTTGTTGATTATCAAGGAAGCAGAAAATAAAATATGCTAAATGAGAACACACCCAACAACCAAAGCCCTCTGTATGAAATATACAAATAATTTCAGTACCATAAGAATTCCAGAGGATGAAGCTTGTCTTTGACAGGCCTAGAATTTTAATGATGTGACGACGTTTATAACAGAAATTGTTATAGTTGAGGACGACTGTTTTATAAGGTACAAATTTTAAAATTGAAATGATTTTAACCTTAACGGTGTTAAAAAATATTGTTAAAAGTATAGATTATTTAAATGTGTCGGACTGCGGTGAAAACAAAGCATGCATAACCGTTAAGCTATTAATTATTGCATAATTTTACACAAATAACTTCTACTGATTCATTTTTCAATTTCTTCATTAAATATCATAACAAATTAAAGCAATATATCTTATAGGTTACACTGCCGATTTAAGAGTTAATTCATTTGTATAGTGGATAAACAGATTCCTGCCACGAAGCAAACAAGGCGACTACTACAGAATTTGTTAATTTCAGATTACATGTTAACTCCATTTTTTTAATGGTTTGATCCCCTGATTTTTAGATAATACGTTAATTTTATTTTAATATCATATACTGAGATTAATCTTACTTCCAGTAAATCTACTATATCCAAGGGCGATTTATCTAATTCCCTGCATTAATATCTCTAGCGCCCCGCTATTAGATAAAGTCCTAACATTCCATGTTCCTAGGAACATGTCCCTGTGTTTGAGCCTTTGGCATGGATTCCCTGAAGTAATCCTCGCCCGGAGAACCGAATGGTGGACTATTTTATCTCCGCAGAATTTTACCCCCGTGGAACCCATGTCCGCGTTTTTTGACGGTTGCAATTTTACGATGAAAGTTCGTCACTCTTTCGATCAAGGTACTTTTTTCGTCTGGCTTATCGCCTTCGACCTGTCCGGCATGGATATTTTGGCAGCAATGCTACCGCCGGCATAGCTCTCGGGACAATTTAAGCACGCAATCCAGTCCACCACGACAAGGTGAAGATTCCTTGGAGGTAGAGATTAACTGCCTAAAATCGAAAATTAGGACCGCTAGGGCGACTTTTAATTGTTCGATTAAAGTGGAATCGCTGCTCCTAATGGTCAGAATTTGCGGTTAAAGGATTGACCATACTTTTTTCAATTGATTAATACACGCTGAGTTTGGTTCCGAAAAAATTAAAAATTACAGTCGTTAGAATGTTGACACATAGTCATATATAATATATATATAATATATATATATATATATTAATTATGGCGATTTTCGATGTCTACTAGGTAATATCTGTAAATCGTTTTTTAAACGATTTCGTGAGATAAACTTCAATAGTCCGTCGCCGTGGCGTAGTCGGTAGAGTCCCTACCTTCCACTCCGGCGACCCGGGTTCGATTCCTAGCGGGGTAGGGGATTTTAAATATCCACCTTGGGTCTGGGTGTGTCTGCCCTGTCCTTGTGTCTATGTGAGAATTAAATAAAGTTACACCAAAAGGTAAAAAAAAAAAAAAAAAAAAAAAAAAAGTAAATCAAGAAGGAAAACAAAAAAAAAAGTATTTCTTTGGAATTCGTTAAAAAATATACTTGCATTACACAAACACTTAAATATACACTCCTTCTATAGGCCACTTCTATCTATACACAGTACATATACATAATTGTTATCATAAGTAATGCCACGAGTGATTTCCAAATTATCGATAAATTCACGACTCACAAAGTGAGGAGTGAATTTATCTAGACAATTTGGAAATCAAGAGTGTTAGGTCTATTTAACGAATAAAATTAAGCTGATTACTAACAAATCGTTATTTAAATGTAGTTATTTTAAAATATTTATATATTTAAGGTAAATGGCGATATTTGGAAAAAATTTGACAAGCGATTGATACGCTTAATTTGCTTCTTTTCTTCTTCACTGCAACCAGATCATATTATTTTTTGCCAAGGATCGCAATATTGTAAGAATGCACACTGGTGGGGAAATTTATAACCAACATTATATGTATTAATTAATTGCTGATGTCCTATGATCTAAATATGTCAATTATATTTTTATGGAACGTTATTTTCCTGGAAAATAATTCGTTTAAGAAAGTGTTAACAGTGGTTTATTTTTTGGTGGTATAATCAATTGCTACAAATGATTTTATATTATCTCTCGCAAGCGCTAACTGCTGACATTCGTGCACTATATATACAATCTGGTAGCCTCATGTTGTCATTGCAAAATAATGCTATGGCCTATTCAAAATGTTAAAAAGGAGGAGTTTGATTTTAAAGTGACTAAATTAAACTGAAAAAAATTCGAGGTGATAAACGACTGTGATTGGTTGTAAATAAATATCATTGATATGTGATTGGTCATTGACTCCCATTTGGAACATGAGTTAAATAGTCAACATAAAATGGTCTGCCATAATTTGAAATTAGACCACATTAACGTCTTTTTTTCCGCCTAGAGCGGAACCCGAAAACAAAAAGTGTATTGGGTGTTACTTCGCATCTATCTTCCTTGAAACACATGGATTAATCTCCTAGAAAATAACCAGTGCTGCTTTACAGGGAAAATCCTGATATTTATGTCAAATATGTGCGATTTCCTGCAGTACTCTCACTGCTGCAGCTTAATTAAAAATGAATAAATATATCTAGTAACATTTAATTAATATGAAAACCATCACAAAATTAATTTAGATAAAAGAGAAATCTATTAAAACATTCTATGTTCATTAAATGGTGGTTTACGAGTATTATAGTAAATTATATGCATGAAAATAAGACATTATACAGCCCCTATAATACATTACGAGTATATAAAAAACTATTATTTGATTGAAAAAAGTTATTTTCATGTTTCTACCCTCGTCATTCCCCTTAATAATTAAGTTCACTGCCGGAAGGTCGAGGGTTCGCGAGTCCCGGTGGGGTCAGGATTTTTAAACTGACCCGAACCTTCTGGCGGCACTATGGTCCTGGGGTTGACTCAGCCTCTAATGGAAATGAGTACCAGACGCCTGTTCTGGGGTAAAGGTGGCCGTCACGCAAGGCTGGCACATCAAGTGCCGATTTTGTCCATAAAAAGTGGGAGCCTTAATCTCCTACTACCCCAAAAGGGCCTTCCGAGGCCTGTAGTGGGATCACTTTACTTTTTTTAGTTGAATGCTAGACCATAAGTCACCCCTATTCAGGCCCAATCATCGTCCATCTCTGTAAGCGGCACATGTGAATATGAGGCCAGCAACAGCGTTGTGGATGAAGGGCCTTCTAGGACTGTCGTGCTTTGAAATTTAGAATAATAGGCCTATTTGTATTAAACAACTTATGGAATTCATGATAAAAAGGTTGAATAACACATATGAATCAGGGGTCTCACAGTAAATTTACAAAAAAAAAACAGAATATCTGGCAGTAAATAGCAATGAAAGAGAACATTTAATATTGGAGGAAGGAATCCAAATAAAGCAAGTGAAACAAACTAAATATTTGGGAATAATTATGGATAACATTGAAGGTATAGGCAAAGAGAATATAAAACATGGAATTGAATTGAGTAGCTAAATAATATCATCGTTAAATTCCATATGGTGGGATAAGCATGTTTGGAAAGACACAAAAAAATATATTGGTAAAACATTGGTGGAATCTGTTGCAATGTATGGAAGTGAAGTATGGACAATCAATAAGTACTAGAAGAATAGACTAATATCTCTAGAAATGGATTATTTACGCAGAAGTGCCAGAAAGTCAAAATTAGAACATGTCACAGATAAGGAAATTAGAAATATAATGGAAGCTGAAGAAAGCATAATTGAAAGAATTGAGGAGAAGGAATTAAAGTGGTTAGGAGATGTTTTAAGAATGGAAGATGAGCAATGGCCAAAGCAACTATATCAATGACATCCGACAAGAAGGAGGAAGAGAGGGAGACCGAAGTTAACATGGAAGGAAAACATGAGACATTAATGCAAGCAAGAGGGCTAAGCATTGAAGATGCTCAAGATCGTAGGCTTTGGAGGTTTGGCACGGGAAGACGGCAGCAGCTGAAAAAACCCGAAGATAGATAGAATGTTTAAATTTTCCAAAGATGATAATGATTACTACACTGGTTTACTTCAAACCGAATTAATAGATTTACACACTCTGCACAAGGATTGAATGAACTAAAGTTGAAAGAGGAGCAGGAGAATCTATAGCTGTTATTTCGTTTAATAAACTCTACTATATCTGCATACACCTACCAAACTTTGTGCTCACCCGTTCCTTTGTTAGGAGCTACTACACCAACTTAGTTACATTATTTCCATAAAGATGCCATGAATGGTCAACATACCGACCCAATGAGACATCTAGTGGGCAACTAAGGTATTACTAAGATGAAGAAGGTCGGTAAATTTTACTTAGAGACCTCTTTATTCAGGCATAAGTTACTTTTACGAGCCTGAAAATCACAAAATAAATAAGTTTAATTATATAACAGGTACACTAAAATGAACTTTGAAAAATAAAGCCAATGGCAAGACAATGGCAGTGCCTATTATTACTTTTGGATCCGAAACATGGACAGTGACAACACAACAATCTGCCAGGATACAAGCTGCTGAAATGAGATTCCTCAGACCAATAGCAGGATATCAAAGAACAGACAAAAAACATAACATAGAAATAAGACAACAACTAAAAATAGAGGAATTAAACTCAACAACAGAGAAATACAGAACAAACTGGTAAGAACACTTGGCAAGGATGACTGAGAATAGAATACCAAAAGCAGCATACAACTATTCACCACAAGGAAGAAGAAGCTTGGGAAGACCAAGGAAAAGATGGAAAGAGCAGCAATTTGGAGCCGGAAACAGGCTTGTAAACAAGCCTAAACCGTGAAGAAGAAGGAGAAGAAGAAAATCAGACTTGGGCACCCACGGCTTAAAGTCATTCTCGGAGGACTTTCTCCGCAGATTTTTCCATCCTAAAAAAGTCCATCGATCCCGGCCGGGTTTGAACCCGCGATCCTCGGGTCCAGAGGCAAGGAATATAAGCACTAGTCCACAGCGTCCGAATACATCATCCGCATATGCTGTATTTTAATGTTACTAAGAGCGGATTTACTTGGACCCATTCTTAATTCCCAGAACATATAAATTATGCCTATATTAAACTTAATATACGAAATAACTATTTATTGGAAACATACTAAAAATTTATACATGCCAAAATTCTTCTCGCGGTAATATATTTGAAGTCACCTCGTCTCATAAGTAATGTCACGAATGATTTCCAAATCATCGATAAATTCACGAGTCACGAAGTGATTTGAAAATCAAGAGTGCAATTTTTTAGGACTATTTAACAAATAAAATTAAGCTGTTTACTCACAAATCATTATTTAAATATAGTTACCGATATTTTAAAATATATTTAATGTAAACGGCGATGTTTGAAAACAAATCAGAAATGCGTGGTTATGTTTCATTAAAATGGAATAAAATATATTTATTTAGCCTGGTGGAGTTAAGGCCATGTGGCCTTCTCTTCCACCCACCAGGACAAACATATGTTACATTTAAATACAAAAAATTACAATAATAGTACATACTAAACAATTAATTATGTCAAACTGAACAATTAGTTTATTCACTGCAGCTTGATCATATTATTATGTATTGCCAAATAGGATCGCAATATATTAAGAATTTACCCTCGTGGATAAAAAATTAAACACACCAAAATGTATATTATAACCAATATTATAGGTTATTAATTATTTTTTGTAAACAACTCAGTAAAATCATTATTCAAAAACACAATTATCAAATGTGTAGTTCGGAGGAATCTGTTAATTATTTGCTATATTCAACGTATTTGTTGGAGAGTCAGTCATTGCAAAATAATGCTCAGACCTGTTCAGAAAATTAAAAAGGAGGAGCTTTCTTTCTCACAAAAGCAGGAGCTCTTAAAGAGAATTCGATAAAGAGCGAGGTGAAACACGACTGTCATTGGTTGTAAAACAAAATTCATTGAAACGTGATTGGTCACTGACTCCCATTTGGGACACGAGATAAATAGCCATTGCAACTTCCTCAAATTCTTGACTAGGGGCATGGATAGGGTTAGAAATCAATTTACTCTCATTCATCTCTCTCACGACAAGCCATGAAAACATCTTTACGACAGAGGCTTCCTTAAAGTACTTTCTTATTCAAGCGCAAACCTCTTCAATCCTCTTGTTTTTTGTTATTTAAAAATTTTCCCGGTCTATTCAACTGCTATTGGGATACAATGTCCTGTAGTAGTGCTCACTGTGATTAACAAATTTGCGCGGCCAACGTTGAAGTGTGGCGGCTGTTTCTAATATAAATTTCTTCACTATTGCTTCTTGAGTAATGTTCAATGAGTCATGTAGACTAGCAAAACTGTAATTAAACTTGACCTGATGGTCTGCTTTAAATATAAGCAGTTCTTAACTTTTATTTGTAGAGAAATTAAACTTCTTATAAAGACATGACGTAATATTGAATATCTGCTCGTTATGAGAGCAGAACTGAACTTTATCTTGAAGTAATACAGTTTTAATATGTCTTGCAAAATGATGAAGCAACCTGATCTAATAGACAACAGGAGCGACCTGCTCGTAGCGAGTATAAGACTAAACTTGTAGAACTTGAAACTTATATTAATATTAAATCTGTCTGCTCTAGTTGAAACAGTAGCGGCCTGCTCGTAGCGAAGGCAGGAGTTAACTTGTAGAAATCAAACTTCAAGGTAATATTATAGCCTGCTCGAATGAAGCAGGACGGTCTGCTGGAAGATTAGCAGAACTCAAAACAAATAGCCTGCTCACTGGGTGATGCAGGACAGTCTGTTCGCGGCATGGAGCAGAACTTGATTTGATAAGAGAGCTCGACCTTACTACTTGAAGGTCGAGACGATACTGTTACTATGACTAAGTAAATTACTAATAAGAAACAAGCAAGCAGACAGACAGCTTTCATAAACAAATAAACAATAAGGTCGGTCTGACGCAAACAAATGAAATAAGTGAAAACAAAGATAAATAGACAGAATTCGAATGTGAAAAACATAGAAGAAAAAAAGGGAAAATTAAATTTGAATTTCCTACTGCTTCGAAAAGGCGAAGACGTGTAAACAATAGCATCTCCGCTAAACTTAAATTAATATAGCCTACACATTAAATCTAAGATTTAACAATGATGATCTCTAGAATAGTTCTATCAACTATTCCCCGCACAATAACACTATCTGGAGGTTTAGAAACCTCCATATTATAATCGTGTAAGACCATTCACGCTAAAATTCTCCTCCGATATTTAACTGTAACCTCCAGTATTGAGGTCAATTTAATTACAGTATTTTTTTAATTCAATGCTACAGACAATGTCGCTTTTTATACAGCAAAGTCCAACTAAATAAAAGCGGTAATGTAAAATATCATTAAATTAATTATAACACGTAATAAGGTTAAAGCACCATAGTTAATTTCTTGATATAGGTTTATAATTTATACATTACAGTACTTTTATTTGGAGGGAATTTTAATGGTTCCAAATCTCATTGGCCATCATTTGAACTAAAAAGCTTTTCTGCATATACACAGCTGTTTACATATGAACAGTTTTTTATGGTGATTTATTTAAATTTCTTATTTTTTTGAATACAACTGCACATTGCATGAATAATTGGACATTTCAAGAGGGGAAAAAACATCAATTTTTAACTCTATTAGCAATGTTGGTTAATAATTTGTTTGGTGGCGAGATTTCGCAACGATAATTTGTATAATGGTTTATTAAATACATCCCCAATGGAGAAATAAATGTGAACACTAAGTGGAGGTCGGTTTATTTGCATTTTGAGCAGCTACAATTAAAATTCTAACACCTATCAACTCTTACAGGAGCTCCTGTGCCGGTACGTCTAGATATACAAACTAATATCAGTGTGCAGATTTTAAGTACGAATTCATTGAAGTAAACATAATATATCTTGTACATATTATATATTTAATTCGTTAAATTTAGAGTAAATCAAAATACATTATTAATTGTATTGTATTCATAACTTGTAATCGTTGGGCGCCATTATGTACCGGTGCTCAATGGTAGGCAAGAGATCTCAGGGTTATGAACTCTTTATAAGCAAAAGAACAACGTATAAATGTACACTCAATTTTAACGAATCCAAGAACTCTTTATTTTCGGAGAAATACACTTTTGTTAATACAGTTACAAGTTTTATCTAAGAGTGGAGTCGATGAAATACTTAGAGGTCCACGTGCTCGAGTCAATATTTTTAAAGTCCAAATGCTTAACGGACTATAACTTTAAATTTAACTATTTCTCGGACGAATCTAATATTAACACTGAATTGGAGATCGCGGTCTGCAGGTCTACGATGTTCCAATACTGAACACAGAGTCACTGAGAGTGACAGTGAGCTTTAACTGAATCGGAGATCGCGGTCTGCAGGTCTACTATATTTCAACACTGATCACAGAGTCACTGAGAGTGATAGACCGTATTTTGATATAAGTTCTCGCTTATAAAGGCGGTGGCTCCTCCCACTTTTCTCGAATCCACTCCTTACAATTGAATATATATTTATGTTTTATAATATTATTTACTAGTATGTATAACATTTCTAAGAACTGGGTAAATTGGTTCTTTGATATTTAATAGAAAAATATTTATCAGTTTCTTTGTAAACTGTCAATGTTTAGAGATTATCTTTTCTAGAGGTGAATGAATGTCTTTTGTTGTCTGTAGAAAGCAGGTAGTAATTCTTTATCATCATTTCTTGGAATTCCTTAGTAGCGTTAATTGGTTTCTAAGAATTGGTCAATAGATTTTTAATATTTTTAATAGCTAACTAATGTTATCTTTTCTTATTAGTTGAATAGACTGCTAATTGGAATTATTTTGACAATACCCTTTTTGTGTTCCTATATTATTTGTAAGTTGTGTAGTAGGTAGAGTTCTGACAATACCTCTCTATTTGTCATTTGTATAGCAGGTAGCGTTTTACAGTATTTTATTCTAGACAAATCTAGGTGGAATTTTTACCTGGATATTTTTACTTTTCCACATACATATTTTATAGCGATATTAGTAATATATTCTATTTTCATTTTTTTATAGATTTATTTAATTTTAATAACAATTTAATATATTTCGGAACATTTTAGTTTCAGATCCATGCATATTAGAGTTGTATCTTAGTTTATATGTCTCCTTACATATTAATCGCTACAAAATATATATATATATATATATATATATATAATGTAATTTAGATGTAAGACTATTTTTTGTATTTTTTTAAACCTGGTTGTTTTAAACCTGGTTGAGTGGGAGACAAGGCCTTAAGGCCTTAACTCTGCCAGGTAAAATAAAGTTATTATTATTATTATTATTATTATTATCATTATTATTAAACATATTCAAATGGTCACAAATCTATGGTTTTATGAAAAAATACAGTACTTTCTAAAATGCACTACTTTTAGAAGTGTTGAGTGATGGTCTATTTTTCATACTGTATAGGGAATTTAAATTTATGCTGATGATGTAGTACTATTGGCCGATAGCGAGGAGATACTAAAGGACAACACGCACACACTATTGAGTAATACTGAGAAATTAGGACTGGAAGTAAATATCAATAAAACTAAATATATGGTCACACTTAGAAATGCATTATATAATGGAAATGGACAGCTAATGACAAATGAGGGAAATTTTGAGGAAGTGGCTGAATTCAAATACCTAGGAACAATAATCACAAATAGGTATGAGATGCACAAGGAAATTAAACATAGGCTCAATTCTGGAAATTCATGTTATTATGCATTTGCAGAGACTCTTGATAACTGAACTCCTTTCAAAAAATGTTAAACTGAAAATATATAAAACTATTATTCTACCAGTTATATTATATGGGTGCGAAACATGGACTCTTACTTCTTCTTCTTCTTCTTCCGAATGCAGTATTGGGTGATGATGCCCGTTCTGCGACTACAAAAACTGATCTTTCCATCGGTTGAAGGGTCTTCCGAGGCTTCTTTTGCCTTTAGGGTTGAGGTGGTAAATCATCTTTGGTAAACGGGAATTTGACATTCTCCGGACGTGTTGGAACCATTTAATCTGACTATTTAACTCATGCCCCAAATAGGACTCAATGGCCAATCACGTTTCAATGATTTCTGTTTTACAACCAATCAGAGTCGTGTTTCACGAAATATTTATCAGTGTAATAATTACCATATTAAAGAAGGCTCCTCCTTTTTAATATTCTGAACAGGTCTGACAATTATTTTGCAGTGACTGAGCCCGTGAGAAATACGGCTACCAGATTGTATATATAGTGCATGAATGTCAACACATGCCGCATGCGGGAGTTAATATAAAAACATTTGTAGCAATTGATTATACCACCAAAAAAAGAAACCACTGTTTGCACTTTCTTAAATGTATTTTTTTCCCCAGGTAACAATCCAGGAAAATATAATTGTCATATTTACATCATACGACATCAGAAATGAATATTAATATACAGTTTGATGTGTTTCATTTTTTCTGCACTAGAGAGAATTCTTACAATATTGCGTTCCTTTGGCAATAAATAGTATGATCTGGTTGCAGTGATAAACAAAAGAAGCAGATGAAGCGTACCTATTGTTTCTCATTTGTTTTCAAACATCGCCGTTTACATTAAATATATAAATATTTTAAAATAACTATAGTTAAATAATGATTTGTGAGTAAACAGCTTAATTTTATTCGTTAAATAGTCCTAACAAATGCCAATCTTGATTTCCAAATTCTTTAGATAAATTCACTCCTCACTTCGTGAGTCGTGAATTTATCGATAATTTGGAAATCACTCGTGGCATTACTTATGATAATTTTGTATATGTTCAACCATTTCCCTACCATTCCACTGCATCCTTATCTCATTACTTTTCATTCTATCCCTTAATGTTACTGGAGGAAAGGTGATTACAAGTATTTGAGAATAAAGTACTTAGGACAATTTTTGGACCAAAGAGAGATGAACAGATAGGTGAATGGAGAAGACTACATAACAATGAACTACATGGTCTTTATAGGAAGCCACATATAATAAGAACAGTTAAGTCTCGTAGACTGCGATGGGCAGGACATGTTGCACGTATGGGGAATGAAAGACTTGCATGGAAGCTTCTTGTAGCAAAGCCAGAGGGAAAACGCCCAGTTGGTAGACCAAGAATGAGGTGGGAGAATAACATTAACCATGATTTGAGGGAAGTAGATTATACAGGGAATGATTGGAAAACATTAGCTTAGAATAGGGATGTATGGATAGCTTATGTTCGTGCGGCCATGAACCTACGAGTTCGATAGTGCCAGTGAGTAAGTAAGTAAGTAAGTAAGTAAGTATAGGGAATGTAAAACGAAACATACTTGCATTAATGTTAGTAACTGGTAACATTGCATTTGGGTATTACAGGCTACTAGCTAATATCCGACGTGCTATGCCTAAATAAATGAAACGTGTTTTTAAGTTTAGTTGAATGATTAAAAGGAAAAATAATATATGTATGTGGTAATTATTTTTAGATACCCTGTGCTGATTACGGACTTTGCCCGCAAATGTCCTTGTCATCAATGAGCTGAAAGACAAAAATGGTTATTGTTAGCTATCCGTAGAAGTAGACATATGCTATCGGGGACTTTTTTTGTAGAATGTTTTGATATTCAATTCTTTGTACATTAGTTTGGTGTATTTGTTATGGTTTAGGCACCATAATCTATTTAAGCGTCCAAAAAGCGACTTCTTTAGTGCACCGATGTAGTTTTTTTTTTAGCTCCGGCCCTACAGTACGTACAGTAATACGCCTCTGTTATTATGTTAATTTTCCCAGAAAAGCTCTCTAAATGATAGTGAAAACCCTCATACAAATCGGTAAAGTAGTTCTTGAGTACATAAAGGACAAACAGACTCACAGATTCTAATTTTTTATATAAATATAACGTTACAAGACTTAATGAATAGTTAATAAATGCTTCAAGATACGTGGTCGAAGATTGCTTGTGAATGCAAACCAAGAGGGAAAATATCGAATGACGGACGACAGGAAGATGGAAAGAAGATTTTGACGTCGACGCAGGCAGATTGCTGCCTACACTATGAAGACAAGAAGAAGAAGAACAACAACAACAACAATAAAATTAATAACAACGTGAATCTCAACTCTCAAACTGTTAGAGATTTTACATACTTGGTCATGGAGAGAGGAAATCTAACGTAGTGGGATTTGTTGACTACAATGTTGGCATTTATTACATTCACGTTATATTTCGAATGTGCCCATTGTGTCGTTTGCACTTATTTCAGAGGAGAAAGGCGATAAAACGTAGAACTTTCAAGTTTTCACACTCATATTAAAGTAAAATTCCAATTACACGCTAAGCCATCACAAACTACATAAAAAACACATTTTAATTACTTTACCAGATACCTTTTCAGTATGGAAGTTTCCGACAACGAAACTTCCCGACAGGGAGGGTCGAAGCTTGGGAAAACCTCCGGAACGAAAGTCCAGGCGCATCGGTAACCTGTGCGGGTCTTTCGACTCGCGAATCTATTTCTACCAATGCGAGACCAGTATTCTCGCCTACACTCGAGAAATTACCGCTATTACGTTGCGTCACAATATATTTTATCTGAGGCCCCAAGTTCATATTTAAAATAGTTTGTCCATAACCCCTCTAACTCCTGGCGCGACAGGCCTACAAGGCCCTTAGCCTACCAGCCGGCTGCTGGCCTCACATCCACAATGTGTCAATCACAGAGGTAGATGATAATCAGCCAGTATAGGGGTGACATGTGGTCAGCATGTCGAGTTCCCCAGCCGTTATACTGGTTTTCTCAACCTGGAGCCGCTACTTATTGTAGCTACCCAAATTCATCACGATGCTGGGTGGGCACCGGTCCCATACTGGCCGAAACACCATGAGAAAATTTCTTCCCCCATGGAGACTCGAACCAGCGCAAGTCCCGCAGCTCTGCGCCAAGGCTTCCTGCCTTAACCACTCGGTTACGGCGCGGGACCCATAACCCCTCTACAATGGGGTAACTGTCTTCGATTTAATTAAGTTACATGCTAAATATATAGGCCTAATTATAGTGCACTCTTTAAAGCATCTGATAAATTCTGTATAAATTTGACATTATAATTTTTCATTCATTTCAATTAACTATCAAAGTGTAAAAATAATATGTTACGAAATAAAAATGTTAGCATGGAAAGTAAAATAATATTAATTAAGGTATGTTCTCTTTCTAATAATGGGGATATATGTTTACGGAACTGGGTGTGTTCCATTAGCAAGTAAAGCAGATATTAATGTAATTACAATTTTTTGTCCCGCAGGTGTGGGTAACTCAATATAACTCGGGCGTTCTGATTACAATTGTAAATTCTGGTTTCATTTCATTTCCTGTGTCTTTTTTTGATATTCCTCACCAAAAATAATTAACTGTCAATAATGTTTTAATCCAATATGCATTGAAATATTCTACACATCCCAGTGCTACGTAAATCAAAACGGAAATGGAGAAAGGAAACAAAGAATCATACTGATTAATAAATTAATACGAATCCTTATATCCAATAATACGTTTTTTGTAAGTTTAAAAAACAATAACGAACTACAAAAGTATGCTCGTTTTAAAATCGACGTAATTTCTTTATTAGGAATATTCCACAATACATTGTTTCTCCTTCAACACAAGGTGATTTGTCGCCAGAGGTGTCTAAAGCATATTTTCCCCTCAAATCTGTAGCTTCCATACTTCTCCTCACTCGATTTATCCAACGTTCTCTAGTTCTGCCTCTTCCATTTCTTCCATCAGCTTTCCAATCAAGGAACTTCTTTGGTATTCAATCTTCTTCCATTCTTATGAGGTGTCCATACCATTTCAAACGTTTTTCTTCTATCTTTTCTATTTTCTCTTTTTTTTATTAGGATTATTCCACGATACAGTGTTTCACCTTCAACCCAAAGCGATTTGTCGCCAGAGGTTCCTGTCTAAAGCATCTTCTTCCCTCAAATATCTAGATTCCATACTTCTCCTTACTCAATCTATCCAACGTTCTCTAGGTCTGCCTCTTCCATTTCTTCCATTAGCTTTCCAATCAAGAACATCTTTGGTATATTATCTTCTTCCATTCTTATGAGGTGTCCATACCATTTCAAACGTTTTTCTTCTATTTTTCTATTTTTTTTTTTCAAATTGCATAATTCCCCTTATTGTGCTGTTTCTGACTTTATCCCTTCTTGAAATTCTTGTCGATCGCCTCCTAAACAATTTCACCAATCTACGTAAATAAGATTTAATAATTTTAAGTTATTTATGTCGCAATGTTATTGACAAGACAACAAGCTAAGGTATATATGTCTACCCAAAATGTAGAAGAAAAGTTTATAGACCGAAGATTAGAAGGATTCCACAATGTTAGAGAATGAGACCGGAACAAGCCTAATAAACGTTAATCCATAAGCTGATGGTGCTGGCGATGGTGACGATATTTATGAAAGTTTTCCATCTTTAAGATCTTTATCATCACTTTTCGGATTATTAAAATTACTTAACCCATTGGCACTATCGAACCTGGAGATTTATGGCTGCGCCGACGTAAGCACTCCATACATCCCTATCCTAAGCTAATGTTTTCCAATCATCCCTCGTATATTTTATCTGCCTCATAATATGGTTAGTATTATTCTTCCACATCATGTTTCACCTACCTGCTGGGCGTTTTCCCACTGTTTTTCCTACAAGAAGTATTGTGCCTCTGTTTCATTCTTCATTCATGCCACATACCCTGTCCATAGAGACAGAGAATTAATTGTTCTTATTACGTCTGGTTTCCTATAAAGATCATGTACTTCACTGTTATTCAGTCTTCTCCATTTACCTCTCTGTTCTTCTCACTCTGGTTCGTTGGTCAATCAGCCGTTATATTCTCGTAACATAACGGGAGATAAGTTACATAACAAAAAAATCCATAAACTATCTAAATCTATTGAACTAAACATACTGCTTCTTACAAAATTGGCAAAATTGGTTTAGTTTACGCAATTTCTGCGTCTTATTACCTCAATGTCGGTTTTAAAGGATACACTAAAAAACCTACTACAAAAATTGCACTACGAGATTGTCCCTAAGAACTATATTTTTGAATCATTTAAATACTTAATATTTATATTAAGAGAAAAACAGGCGGGGAAGTTAGTACATCAGGTAAGAAATCGTATACATTACTCCAGAAACGTTGATCTTTATGCCGCCATCTCCAACCTTATGTTTTGTTTTTAATGTTCGGACGCTCAGTCATATAACCTCGATGTCAGAATTCGGAAATTAACGAATTTATTAGTGCAATGATAAAGAAATATGATGAAGCCTTTGAAGGGAAATTAAAATATGCAATTAAAGAGTCAACTAAAAGGGCAGCATATTATTGTGATTTGTCGGAATCATTAATTCTAAAAAGAAGAAGAAGAAGAAGGTGATACCGGCGTCTTAACTACTCCAGGTAAAAGTAAAATCGTAAGACCTGAACAAACAATTGTACATGTAAAGGAATTCATGTAAGGATGTAATAAGACGCATTGTAACAAAGATTTAGGGGCTCTCCCCCTACAGGGAAGAATTTGAACCATACTAATTTAGTTACACTTTTTTTTTCGTATAGATGTAATTTGAGTGGTCCGTGGCCAGCGTTCCGTCTCATACTGACATCTAGGAAACCAAGGTAGTATTAGGACGGGAAAATTCGGTAAATTTTGCTTAGTGGCCTTTCATTCAGGCTTAAGGATCTTTTACGAGCCTGAAAATAATCAGACTCGGGACCTACGGCTTAAAGTCCCTCCCGGAGGACTTACTCCTTGGATTTTTACATCCTAAAAAATCCATCGCCCCGGCCGGGTTTGAACCCGCGACCCTCGGGACCAGAGGCAAGGAGAATAACCACTAGTCCACCGCGGCCGATAAACAATTTGTATACAAATGAAAAAATGTACCGATAGTAAGAAAAGTTTTCCCATTGTGAAACAAGGTATTGATTTTCCTTTGGGGTATTCTTCCATTTTTTATGTGATTTAAGACACAAGTTTAAGTGGTAAAATGCGAAAACAAAAGAAAATTGCTCTTTAAAAACCCATATAACATCGACTAGAGGCATAGTTTACGATAGCAAAACGAAATAAATTATAAAAAGAGTGCACATAATTACTTACAATGATGAAACGTGACATTTTAACTTTTAAGAAATATTGGCAAATTGAATTAGGAATTGTAACACGTATAAATTCTAGCAACAGATTAATATTTGTACATGTGCTGGTACTGTAAATGGATTTGTAAACAATGCTCTACTCATTTAGCCTGTATTTCCACTGGCGATTATCATGGGCAGATGGAGGCTGTTAATTTTCAAAAGTCGGTTCGCGAAAAGCTTCCCCCCTTCATCAGCAGTAATAATGGATAACGCTCCGTATTATTCCGTTCAGATGGACAAGTCTCCTGCCCGTGGTGACCTTAAATTAACAATGATTATTTGGTTAGAGAGAAGGCTTCCAGATAGACAAAAATATGAGAGTAACAGATCTGCATGCAATAATAAAGAAAATGTAACAACAAAAATAAAAATATCCAAAATTAACACATGTTTACTATCAGTTGGGCATTTAGTCATTCGCCTTCCACCTTATAGGTCTGATTTTAAATCCCATCGAGCTGGCTTGGGCTAAATGAAGTAAAGTGTTTTGTGAGAGAAAATACATTTTTTTAAATTCAATGTAATCATGTTGTCATTTCGACATTCTGGTATTCACTCCTGGCATGGCGTTATTGTAATCCACTTCTGAGGTTGGGGCGTATGGAAGGCGCAGTTACGCTGACCCGATGATATATGATAGGTGATAATGATGGTAATAATATGCCAGGAGAGGCCTCTTAAACTTAATGAATATGTTAATTATGATAATGATGGACAAATCAGTTATGCCAAGATTAAATCAATTAAATCAGTTATGCCAAGAATATAATTTCAAAACACCAAAAGAAAAAAACAAAAATAATGGCATTTTGGGGAAACGATCATATAAGATCAAAAATCGTAATAGACAACAAACCTCTGGAACAAGTAACACATTTTAATTATTTGGGTTGTAATTTTACTATAAACACAAAAACTGAAAGAGACATACATATGAAACTGTCGAAATTTCAAATGATATGCGGAACTATACATAAAACATTAAAGAATAAAACAAGAAGAGATACTAGATTGAAGTTTTATAAAACATTGGCAGTTCCTGCATTACCTTATGGGAGCGAAACTTGGGTAAAAACCAAAAAATTGCAAATTAGAATACAAAGCGCAGAAATAAACTTCCTTAGAAGAACAAAAGGCTGCACAAGATTGGATCGGATATGGAATGAATATATAACAACAGAGTTAAATATATATCCATTGGATGAGAAAATCAGAGAATATAGAGAGAAATGGTTTACACATGTGGAAAGAATGAATGTATCAAGATTACCAAGAGCACCATTCAACTACAGGCCAAGAGGTTCAAGGAATGTAGGAAGGCCAGTGAAAAGATGGACAGAACAACTGTGAGGCGGAAGAGGCAATTTGCCTAGCCCGTGAAGTGAAGAAGAAGATGGACAAATGATGTTTGGGGATCATTTGTGCCTTAGAGTTTCCTGATATTTGTCTTACAGGTGAGAAAAAGCCCCCAAAAAAATTACCCCGGAAACTTGTCCCGACCGGGGATCGAACCCGTGCCAGCAGCACGCTACTTCGAGACCACACTTGTGGACTGAGAGGAAATAATTATAACCAGCAGATTTTCATTAAACAATTTGCGTGAGATTACATTGGAAGGTATTGATACGGTCACAGCAGCTGATCGGCAAGGATATTGTAAGCACATACAACAATTAGAGGATACATATAGGAGAAGGACATATATTTGGCTGATATAATGGAAATACTTGTAATCAACAAGAAGACAGCGACTCATCTGAAAATGCAACAGCCTGCTCGTCGGACACTGTAACAGCAACCTCTGTATCTGATCCTGAATAACGTAGATCTTATTCTTCTTCTTCAATACCTAGGCATCACGCTACAAACAAGCGCAAAATGCTTCACAAAACATATCACAGAAAAGACAACTCAGGCAATAATGGCAATGCACGAAATAAGAAACATTAGATCCCTCACCTTAGAGACGGCAATGCTGTTATTTAGAGCAAAAATTCTACCAATACTGACATACGGTATAGAAATCATATGGGCACATTTAACAATCAAGAATCTTTCTCTCTAGAAAGGGTGAAAGCGAGATATATAAAGGCAGTATTAGGAGTGTCAAAAGTAACACATTCAAGACTCGCATACCTACTGGCGAAGGAAAATTTCCTCATCGAAGACCTCAGAACAAACATACTCTTACCCAGCACCAGCGCATCTGAGCAGCTGCTAGCAACATTGAACAGAAAAAGAGAAGAAATACATCCAGAATTCTACAGCACCGGGGCAATGGTGGACCGTGCGTGGACAAAAGAAAATTTCGAAATGAGACACGTCATCACTAGGTTGGCAGTCCATGGATTCCACCACCTGATATGCAACAACACAAAATTTCATGAAGCAAATATAGACTGTAAATGCACGCTATGCGAAAAATCGTGTGACCGATATCACATTGAGCTATGCACAAAAAGAACAAAGACAATGTGTGAATATGCAAATATGTAAATTTAAAATGTATTCTACTTTAATCCTGGCTATTTGGCTGCAATAAAATTATTATTATTATTATTCGTCACTATCTAAGCTTATTTACTAGCCTGTTCCGGCTCCAAACTGCTGCTCTTTCCATCTTTTCTTTGATCTTTCCAAGCTTCTTCTCCCTCATGGTGAATAGCTGTATCCTGCTTGTGGTATTATATACTCAGCCATCCTTGCTAAATGTTCTATCCAGTTTGTTCTGTATTTCACTATTGTTGAGTTTAATTCCTCTGCTTTTAGTTGTCTTATTTCTGTGATGTGTTTTTTTTGTCTGTTCTTTGATATCCTATTAGTCTGAGGAATTTCATTTCAGAAGCTTGTATTCTGGCAGATTATTGTGTTGTCACTGTCCCGGTTCCATAAGTGCCATTGTCTAGTATAATTTCATTATAGAGTCTATCCTGGCTTTATTTTTCACAGTTACGTTTAGTGTTCCTGTTATATAAGAATAACTTAGGTATGTTTTGAAAATATATAGTAGGTCTACCTCTGTCTGAACACTCTTACCCGACTTCTGACATCACAACATCAACATTACTTCTACAACAGGTTGTTCAACACAGCATAATTACAAAGTAGCGTGTTGTTGATGTGTTAGACATGTAACATGTCTTCTGGATCATTATAGTATGGCTCTAATAAGTTAGAAGGGCTATTTAACTCATGCCACAAATGCTAGTCAATGACCAATCACGTTTCAATTAATGTTGTTTTACAACCAATGACAGTCGTGTTTCACCTTGCTCTTTATTGATTTCTCTTTATCAGCTCCTGCTTTTGTGATAAAGAAAGCTCCTCCTTTTTAATGTTCCGAACAGGTCAAAGCATTATTTTTCTCCAACAAATACATTGAATATAGCAAATAATGAAAAGATTCCTTGATTTTACTGAGTTGTTTACTAAAAGAATAAATGAATAACCCGTAATGTTGACTATGATATATAGTTTGATGTGTTTCATTATTTATCCACTTGGGTGCACTCTTACAATATTGCGATCTTATTTGGCAATAAATAATATGAACAAGCAGCAGTGAATGAACATAACCTCACATTTCTGATTTGTTTTCAAACATCGCCGTTTACATTAAATATATAAATATTTTAAAATCACTGTAGTTTGTAAGTAAACAGCTTACTTTTATTCGTTAAATAGTCCTAACAAATGCCACTCTTGATTTCGGGACAACTTCCTGGGTCAGGTTTCTTCGGGTTTTTTTTTTCACCTTAAGTCAAACGTCAGGAAGCTTTAATCACCAAACGGTCCCCGAACATCATCCGGCCATCATTATCACCATCATTCTCATCCATACTACCATACTAGTATAATTCTCTCGTAAAGCTGCAAAGTATAGCATAAAAATGCTATGATTGCAATGAAGGATCTGCCCTAGGGCAGAACACTACAAATAAAATTATTATTATTATTATTATTATTATTATTATTATTATTATTATTATTATTATTCCAAATGGATTCAAAATAACCATCAATATATTAACATTAAGGTATAGAAATTTCAATAACCAATAGTGTTTTGATATAGGGAAACATTATTTTAATGTAAACTGTTGATTGTTGAACAGATGTTTACGGTTAGTCAATTCAAAAAAATGAAATTGTGGTAATGCCAGATGACCTAGCAATGCGTCAATTAGTGCTTGCGCCCTGAGCCAGACCTCTAATCAGTGTATGTGTATTGGCCAGTGGCTCGGAATAATGTTGTATGTAATGTTACACTGTCTAAAATTACATGTATATGATCCGTACACCTCTGATAAGCGATCCGGGTTCAATACCAAGCAGAGGTATTGTAGGAGAAAATCTTACTGATATGTCCGGATGACCACCACCATTTATTCTTTTTAATCCTTCCCTTATGCCACGGGCCGGGCCCAGATTCACCTTTTCCTGTATGTCTCGATCATGTGTAATTTTTCTTATTTTCTTCATCTCCTAACACCCTTTACTATGTACTGCTCCTACTCTATTATTTATCGGTATTTTTACCTCTTCTGTTAATATTTGGTTATTAGCATGTTATTTTGCATAAAGGGGGCACGCCGTAGCGTAGTGGTTAAGGCACTGAGCTACAAGCCGGAGGGTCGAGGGTTCAAGTCCCGTTGGGGTCAGGATTTTTAAACTGACCCAAACCCTCTGGCGGCACTATGGCCCTGGGGTCGACTCAGCCTCTAACGGAAATGAGTACCAGACGCTTGTTCTGGGGTAAAGGCGGCCGTCACGCAGGGCTGACAACCCGGCTGACATAAAGGGTCGATTGTCTAGAAAAAGTGGGAGCCTTAACCTCCTACTATCCCAAGGGCCTCCGGGCCTGTTGTGGGATCACTTTACTTACTATTTTGCATAAAAATTGGCTGTATATGATTCCAATATAGGGTGAAATATTAAAATGTATATGATATAATAAAGGTAACCTCAAAATGAACGTTATACCGTTTTTTTTCCTTTCCTCAAAAATGTGTAGTTTATGTGTTAGATCTCTTTTCGGGGCAACTATTCAATTACATACAGGAAAGAGGTGCAGAAAATAATTAAACACAATTCTAAACAGAATCAGTTCTGGGAATGCATGCTATTACGAATTAAAGGGACGTTTGTCATTCCAACTTCTCTCAAACTAAAAATATATATGAAACTGTTGTTCTCCCGGTTATATTATATGGATGCGAAACATGGTTTTCCACTCTATAATAGAATAGAACAGATTTACTTTAAGAGAGAAGAATAGATTACGAGTATTTAAGAATAAAGTTCTTAGGAAAATGTTTGGAACAGAGAGGGACGACTGACAGGTGGATGGAGAAGACTTACTTAATAGTGAAATACATGATCTTCATGAAAAACAGATGTAATAAAAATAGTTAAGTCTCTATGACAGTAATGTTGGAACATATGGCACGAATATGATTGAAAGAGTGGTATGAAAACTCCTTGAAGGAAAACTAGAGGGAAATCCGCCAAAAGGTAGGCAAAGCATGAGGTGGGAGAATAACATTAACCATGACTTGAGGGAAATCAATTAAATACGGAATGATTCGAAATGATTAGCTCCGTGTATGAATATATGGATATCTTCCTCATGAATGCGGTGGTTACGATATTCATTTATATTATATATAGTAGTTTTACAGAGCTGTTAGAAAAAAATAAGATACAGCAGAAGGCATTTTAACAATTCAGAGGCATAAAAAAGGAAAATCTGTGCAAAGTAGACAATGTTTTTATTCCGACTATTTAACTCATGCGCCAAATGGGAGTCAATGACTAATCACGTTTCAATGAATTTTGTTTTACAACCAATGACGGTCGTGTTTCACTCATTCTTGATCAAATTCTCTTTACTATCTCCTAATTTTGTGATGAATAAAGCTCCTCTTTTTTTTAATATTCTGAACAGGTCAGAGCATTTGCAGTGACTGATTCTCCAACAAATACATCGAATATAACAAATAATGAACATATTCTTTCGAACTACACATTTGATAATTGTGTGTTTAATAAATGTTTTTGAATAATGATTTTTCTGAGTTGTTTTCTGAAAAAAATAAATTAATAACCTATAATGCTCGTTATAAGTTTGATGTATCATTTTTTCTCCACTAGGGTGCATTCTTACAATGTTGTGATCGTATTTGAAGTTTCCCACGAGAGATGACAGTAAATGATATTATATAATCAAGTAGATAAAATGATTTAACTAATTATTAATAATTCAGTTGTTCCTTTTTCTCCATAAATCATAGAGGCAATCATAGCTGGAACAATAGCTATAAGTCTCGTTATTAATCTTCGAATCCAAGGTTTCAATTTTATATTAAGAAACCCTTCCATAACTATTTGTCCAGCTAGAGTTCCAGTTAATGTTGAATTTTGTCCTGATGCTAATAAAGCTAATGCAAAAAAAAAAAAAAAACTCCAGCTAAGCTAGATGTCCCGAAAGCGCTACAGTTAAATAACTAATTAAGTTGAGGAGACGGACCTTTCAGGTGAATATTCCATAATTTTATATTTTAATTATGATCAAGTTGCACTGGATATACAGATCAAACGTAACCACACATTACTAATTTGTTTTCAAACATCATCGTTTACAGTAAATATATACATACGGTATATTAAAATAACTATACTTAAATGATTTATGTTAAAAGCTTAATTTTATTCATTAAATAGTCCTAACAAATGCCACTCTTGATTTCCAAATCCTCTACATAAATTCACTCGTCACTTCGTGACTCAGGAATTTATCGATGATTTGGAAATCACTCGTGACATTACCTATGAATATGTTCAATAGGGTTTGTGGGGTGGCGCTAGAAGATATAAGTTATTGGAGTATCGAAATCTAGTAGCCTACGTATATATAAGACACGAATGGGAAAGAAAATAACAAAGAAAACAGTCCCTGCAAAGTTTGGAATCTATGTTTTTAGGACTAGGAGTAATGAAAATTAAGCATATGGTTAAGGAGGAAGAAGGTTGGAGACTTTCTTTACTCTCCCTGTCAGATTCCTTCCTTCTTCTTTGCCTTCACGACTCTTTTGAGTCTAACTTAAGTCGTCATTTGGGGTTTCTTGACAAATATGATTTTGTTACGTTTACGGTATTTTCCTACAGATGACGCCTCAGTGAGACATTCAGTAAGAAGCTAAGGTAATAATTGGATGGAAGGAAGTCGGTTAAATTTTGCCCAGAGACCTCTTTTATCATGCTAGAGGTTCTTTTACGAGCCGAAAGTCTTCAGATTTGGGACTCACGGCTTAAAGCCCCTCCCAGAGTACTCGTCTCTTGGATTTTCCCATTTTGAAAATCCATCGACTGCCGCCGGATTGGTCTCGCTACCTTCCGGAATAAAGGCAAGGAGCATAACCACTAGACCACCGGGGCCGATATCAAATATACAACAGTTACCATATATCATTCTTTCTCTCCTAGTTTTTTTAAGTACCCTTCTTATATATTTAATGTATCATGTTGTCACACTACTTTCAACGAATTCCAAGGGAAAGTAACTATATATATCATCTTAAGGCATTACAACTTCTAAAATTGAATGTTTTTGCCTTCTTAATAATCTTCCTCCAGACTGTTCTATCTTCTGTCAATTTCAGGTTTGTCACACTCATGTTGTTCAGATCCACCCAAACATCGTCCTGCCATCTCATCTTAGGTCTACCAACAACTCTAGTTGCCGTATGTTTCTATTTATATAGTTTTTTAAACTAATATATGTTGATCCATTCTGATCAGATGAACAAACCATCCAATCCTAAGAGATCTGATATGATTTATTACATTTTGATTTTTAATTATATTATTTAATTCACTATTTGTTTTGATTTTCCAAGTTTTCTCTGGTCCTTTATTTGGACCATACATTTTTCTAAGTATCTTTCTTTCAAAAATTAACAATTTTTGTTTGATTGCTTCTTTGAGAGTCCAAGTTTCACTTGCATAAGTTACTATTGGTTTATTAGGGTTTCGTATAACTTTAGTTTGGCTTGGCAGATATTAGTTTACTTTTAAATAATGTTTGTATATATATATATATATATATATATATATATATATATATATATATATACACTAAGTGTCCACCGCTGTGGTCTCGAGGCAGCGTGCTGCCTTGTCACGCAGCGAGCCCGGGTTTTTATCGGGGTTTTTCCTCACCTGTAAGACAAATGTCAGGAAAACTTTAAGGCCCAAACGGTCCCCGAAATCATATGGCCATCATCATTATCATCATCATCATCCTTATCATTATTATCATTATCATCATCATCATCATCCTTCACCGGTGTGGAAAGCAACGGGAAGTTACCACACCTACACAATTCCCTAGTAAAGCTGCAAGCATAGCATGAAAATGCTACAATTGCAGTGAAGGACCTGCCTTCGGGCAGAATTACTATGGATGGATGGATAGACTAGGTCATTAACTGGCACCATCGAACCCGTAGGTTCATGGCCACGCGGACTAGCGACCATGAATCTACGGCTTCGATAGTACCAGTGAATTGGTTAGTTAGCTTCAGTTCCTTAACCAGCAAAATAGTATCATTGTAAATGGGTATTCAGTACACTTGAAGCAAAAATAACAAAAAACGCTCTATCTTATTTTCGCAACAAAAATCGATATATGCCATTGAAATATCATCTGTATACTTATACCATAGCACGTCAGGCCTAGAAGGTCCTTAGCCTATCAGCCGGCTGCTAGCCTCAAGTAATAGTAACTCCCCAAGAACATGTGTTAATCACAGAGTTAGATGATCATCCTGCCAGTTTAGGGATGACATGTGGTCAGTATATCGTGTCCCTCAGCTGTTAAAGCTGGTCTTTTCAACCTGGAGCCGCTACGTATTCCTTACGATGCCGGGTGGGCACCTGTCCCATACTAACCAAAATTCCACGAGAAAATATCTTCCCCCATGGAGACTCGAACCAGAGCAAGTCCGGTAGCTCTGACAGAAGGCATCTTGCCTTAACCACTAGGCTACTAATTAACAAAAGAAATACATTCCGTAAAATCAGAACATACCTTCAACTCAAATTAACAATTCTTATAATTCTAGCTTTCATGAAACCGGAACGAACCAACAGACTTAATTCTTGGATGATGAAGAAGAAGAAGAATAACTCCAACTCAGCTGAGGAATCTGCTTAGTTTACGCAGTTCCTACGTGACGTACTCTTATTTTATTCAGCATTGTCTTCCAGCACTTAGCCAAGCATAAACGATCCCCTCCCTTCATTGAAATTTGTTGGAAGTCGCATAAAGAACAAATTAAAATTTGAAAATAAAGATAACTCTATTTCTAATACATAAAAATTAATGTTTGTTTGCTCGTATTTTATGCGCTGCCATACCGTCCATCCGATTGTGATGGCGCTGTTTGCAAAATGTTCAGGAGTTTCCCGGGAAGGTTTTAGGCTATAAGAGAGTTGTAATACTCAACCCCTTCATCCTTAAAAATCACCCTTTGCAGAGAAAAACGTGTTTTTCGGCTTACGCTGCCTAAACCATAATATTACACCAAATTAATATAAACAATTAATATCTAAAAAAAATGTACATAAAAATTCCGCGACAGCATATGTCTATCTTTTACGGATAACTCATAATAACCATTTTCATCTTTCAGCTCATTGATGCCAAGAAGATCGGGATTGATATAGGCCCTACTCCCGGGCAAGCGTAGCAGCGCACAGCGGGTATTATTTCACGGATAACTCTCAATAATAACCATTTTTGTCTTTCAGCTCATTTATGCCAAGAAGATCGGGGTAAGTAGATTCCCGGCCAACGCCGGGTAATCAGCACGGGGTATCTAATAGTAATTTCGATATAAATGTATAATTATTTTTTTCTTTTTTACTTATCCATATAAACATAAAAATGTGTTTAATTTATTTTGGCGTAGAAGCGCACGCCGGGTGTTAGCTGTATGAAATAAAATTGCTGGGCGATAATATTGTTAAAAGCTGAAGTTCACGTTTTGTAATATTGTCAGAACATTGGAGTCGTCCATCATCGATTTATCATTGAATTCTCAGTAGCTAAGTACCTATTAAAGTTTATTTGTACCGACATCTGGTTGCCTATCTATTCAGGGAATAGCATTTACTTTTTAAATCCCTGACCAGCGATGTCACTCTCAATCAGAACGGATTAGCGAAAGTAAAGTCATCTTTGTATATTTGAACAAACACGATCCTACACTCGGTTATAATATACTTATAACTAACTGGATTGTTTTAACAACTCGTGCTGCAATCTGGGAGCAGCAATAAGCAGTCCAAATGGGGCAACAGTGGCTCATGCTATAAATGGAATGTGCACGCTTAATGCAAATTTTATCTCTCGAGAATTATTCAGCATTCAAAGAAGATCACAGATTAGATATACAAAGTACACATCACAATAGTAGTAAATTATTTATACATTCTATATATATATATATATATATATATATATATATATATATCTGCTCTCTCTCTCTGCTCGCTCTCTCTGCTCTCTCTCTGCTCTCTCTCTCTGCTCTCTCTCTCTGCTCTCTCTCTGCTCTCTCTCTCTCTTCTCTCTCTCTCTCTCTTCTCTCTCTCTCTCGCTCTCTCTGTCTCTCTCTCTGTCTCTCTCTCTCACTCACTCTCACTCTCTCTCTCTCTCTCTCTCTCTCTCTCTCTCTCTCTCTCTCTCTCTCTAGCTGATCTAAATAGGGCCTATATAAAAATCAATGTTTGTTTGTTTGTTTGTACATTATGCGTGGCCAAATTGTTGATCCGATGGTGATGGGGCTTTTTGAAAAGTGTTCAGGAGATTCTCGGGATGAACATAGGCTATAAGAGAGTTGTGATACTCAACTCCTACGCTCCTTAAAAATCGCACTCCTACGCCCTAAAATGCCCTTTGTCGTGGAAACGTGAAAAAAGTAGCTCTTTGGACGCTTAAATGGTTTACGCTGCCTAAACCATAACAAATACACAACATTAATGTACACAGAATTGAATATCTCAAAAGGCTCTACAGAAAAAGTCCAGGACATCGTATGTTTATCTCTTATGGATAACTCACAATAACCATTTTTGTCTTTCATTGATGCCAAGAAGATCGAGACAAGTGCAAGCATAGCAGCACATGACGGGTATTCTTTAACGAATTTTGTCTTTTAGCTCATTTATGCCAAGAAGATCGAGATAAGTAGATTTCCGGGCAACATAGGGTACGGTAATGAGCACGGAGGATCTTAAAATAATTACTATATCTTAATATATAAACATTTCTTGTCACGTTGTTTGTCCGTGATGGAATCCTAAACTACTGAACCGATTTCAATAAAATTTTGCACACTGTGTGCAGTTTGATCCAACTTGAGACTTAGGGTAGTTTATAACTAAATTTATAGTCGCATTATTTGTATTGCAAATTATTTGTTTATTATTTAACAAAGAGTTATGTTAGTTCCATAGGATTCTAACAGATGGCGGTGTAATTATCTGTGAGTTCCATACGATTCTAACCGATGGCGGTGTAAGGTAATTGGTTTATTATTTAACAAAGATAGATCCAGATGGCTGTGCTTTTTGTTGCAACCGCGAATTTCAATTAAATTACAAATATTGATTATTTCATAATTTAAGTGTGTTCAGTGTTTATTTTATTTTCAATATTATTAATTTCGTGACTCATTCATGAATAAATATATGTTATCAAAATGCAATACCATTTATTATTAACAATTATATATAAATTAACTAGTGTATAATGCTATTGTGTTATTATTTAATTGTAATATTAATGTGTTTTCTTTATGTAATTGTAATGTTAATGTTTTTCTAGTGTATAATTTTATTGTGTTATTACTTAATTGTAATATTATTGTGTTTTCTTTATGTAATTGTAATGTTATTGCTGTTTTTGTTGTTATTTTTCTTTACACTAGTACCAATTATTACTTTATTGTAACGGACTGTCAACAGCACGTACGGCTTACTGCCCGTGCGACCCATATTTGTAAATAATATTGTAAATATCTTACTTTTTGTCTAATAAAGTCCTACTACTACTACTACTACTACTACTACTACTACTACTACTAGTTTTAAGTAATCTGGCTGAAAGACAGCAACTTGATTAAAATTTTTAACGTATACCTTAGCCACAGCAACGCGTTGCCGGGACTTCTAGTACATTTATAATTATTTTTTTATTTTTATTATTCAACTAATCATGAGAAGTACATTAAGAAGATCGGGATGAGTAGATTCCCTGGTAAACAGCAAGGGGTACCTAAAAATAATTACGATATAATTTTTTTCCTATCACTTATTTAACTAAACATAAAACACATTAATTTTCGTATTTCAGCTCACTTATATCAAGAAGATCGGGATATGTAGATTCTCGGGCAACGCCGGGTAATCAGCATGGGGTATCTAAAAAATATAAATTTATAATTATTTATCCTTTTACTTATTCAACTAAACATAAAATCACATTCATTTTAATTTATTTAGGCGTAGAAGCGCATACCAGGTATTAGTACATAATAAATAAATGTATATTTATTTATCATGCATTTTTTAAAATATTTATCGTTTTACGTACCATTGTACCGGGTGTACATAAAGTAATATAGAGATTTTAAAGGTGTTGCATTATACTTTAACTATGACAAAACAAAATTCATGTTAATTGAAAGAGTAACATCTCCAGTTTACATCATAAGTTCATAGGTGTACAATGTGAGCCCCGTTTATTAATTAACACAATCCAACCTGTAGGCTAATTCTTCCCATACATTAATACGAGCATGTCTGGATTGATGGCAGCAACATCTTCTCGAATCCTGTCTCTCAACTCGGGCAGGTTAGCAGGCAATGGAGGTATGTATACTCTGTCTTTTACAAAACCCCAAAGGAAAACATCGCATATGGTGAGATCCGGTGATCTAGGAGGCCACTGGAAATAAGCTCTATCAACTGGACCATAATGACCAATACAGTAATGACAGTGTTGAATGTCGTACGAAAACGCTTACATATGGGTATCTACCATTTACAATTGTTACAGGTTCTAAAGCCTACTGATTACGCTGACTTTGCGCTTGAAATGCTCCAGCAGCAACATTCTCCTCAAACACTCTTGGTCGTCCCACACCTTTGCCCTTATACAGACAACCAGTCGTTGCGAACTGATTATGCCATCGACGGATGTTGTTTGCAGTGGGGGGATCACGATTAAACTGCCTACGAAACGCACGCTGAACTGTCACAATTTATTTACAACTCTCGAACTGCAAAACAGAAAACGCTTTCTGTTGAGGAGTTGCCATTTTTGTTATTCTAGTTGCCATAGAAACTAAACAAAAGAAAGCTATCCGCTCACTCACGCAACTGTCTATCTTCTTTCCTGTTTCATTTCTATTACACCAACTTTCTACGCCTCATCTGAGTGATAATATTATTACTTGAAACTATTATATTCTTTTATGTACGCACTGTATATAGATAACCCAAGAGTCCCTCATGGAGACAGGGAGCTCCCTTAGTGGAAGTTTCTTGAATAGTTAATTTAGTTAAGTCTATATCCATACAGATATCAGTGAGTGACACGTGGTCAGCACATTGCCTAAAGGAGATATTTAACAGATAACTAAGGCATTACATGAATGGGGAAGGTCTGTAAATTTTGCTCAGAGGCTCTAATTTAGGCTTCTGTTACTTTACTTCTTCTTCATCTGAGTCTAACCTTTCACCCTATAGGTATTTTTCATATCCCGAACGTCACCTGGGCCTTACAGCAGTATATAATAGTGAGCTACATGGTATGTATAGGAAGCCAGATATAATAAGAACAGTTAAGTCTCGTAGACTGCGATTGGCAGAACATGGAAGCTTCTTGTAGAAAAAACCAGAGGGAAAACGCCCAGTTGGTACACAAAGAATGGGGTAGGAGAATAACATCAACCATGATTTGAGGGAAGTAGATTATACAGAGAATGATTGAAAACATTTGTTTAAGATTGGGGTGCATGGGTAGCTCATGTTCGCGCAACCATGAACCTGCGGGTTCGATAGAGCCAGTGAGTTAGTTACGATATTGAAATGCACCTAGCTCGAGTGGGCGATATTGGAAATGTTTTAAATTTTCCTAATATCCTATCCAAATTTGCATTGTAATATAAAATCAATCCGAACCTCTGATATCATATGTAATGCCACGAGTGATTTCCAATTTATCTAGAGGATTTGGAAATCAAGAGTGGCATTTGATACAATTATTTAACGAATAAAATTAAGCTGTTTACTCACGAATTATTATTTAAATATTCTATTATATAGTAATTCTGCCCGAGGGCAGGTCTTTCAGTGCAATCATAGCATTTCAATGCTTGCTTCGCAGCTTTACTAGGGAATTATAGGTGTGGTAGCTTCCCGTTGCTTTCCACACTAATGATGGATGCTGATAAAGAAGGCCGGACGATTTTCGGGGACCGTTGGGCCCTATGATTCCTGGCATTTGTCTTACAGGTGAGGAAAAACCCCGAAAAAACCTCATCCAGCAGCCTTCCCGAACGGGAATCGAACCCGGGCCCGCTGCGTGACTAGGCAGCACGCTACCTCGAGACCACAGCGGTGGACTATTTAAATGTAGTTATTTTAAAATATTTATATATTTAATGTAAACGGTGAAGTTTGAAAACAAATGAGAAATGTTTGGTTATGTTTCATTTGTTCATCACTGCAACTTGGTCATATTATTTATTGCCAATTAGGATCGCAATATTGTAAGAATGCACCCTAGTGGAGAAAAAATGAAACACATCAAACTGTTATAACCAACAATATAGGTTATTAATTATTTTTTTTAGGAAACAACTCAGTAAAATCAGTATTTAAAAACACAATTATTGAATACACGATTATTAAATGTGTAGGTCGAAGGAATCTGTTCATCATTTGCTACATTCAACGTATTTGTTAGAGAGTCAGTCACTGCAAAATAATGCTCTGATCTGTTCAGAATATTAAAAAGGAGAAACTTTATTTATTTCAGTAAAGAGAATTCTATAAATATCGAGGTGAAACACGACTGTCATTGGCTGTAAAACAAAATTCATTAAAACGCGATTGGTCATTGACTCCCATTTGGGGCATGAGTTAAATAGTCATTACCAATACATTTTCCAGTTAATGTTCATGCTATAGACTAAATAACAATGCATAAAAAGATGGTCGATTTGTTTGATAAAAAGATATCCACAAAGAATGAAGATCAAGAAGAACAGAGGGATGACGAGGGTCACGAAATTGCCACAAAACATCCCCAACAAGTCATCCCCCTTGCATGCAAATGACGTGATATAAAAATACCATCAGCTTTGTTTCTTGTAAAACTGAGTTTGCCATTTGATTTCGATTAATCTTCACACACAGTTGGCGTCGCAGTAAAAAACATTCAAATTCTAGCAATAACTTTCCATCACTGCGTCCCAAGAGCTGTCTTCAACGTAGGGCTGGACAAACTTTCAACTGAACAAAATACTAATTAGTACATAATGTATAAAATATTAAAAATGAATAACAGAAAATTGTACTATATATTTATATGCATAAATTAAACACATCAAAATAATTATATTAAATAGCCTACAGCCCCTTCAAAAGTAACGCTGAATTCTTTACGCAGTGCGATTAGTACAGCATTGTACAGTGGACATGTGGTTTGTGTTGTGCGATGTTGTTATGTCTGCATATTTCTTTAATTGAGAATTGTTTCATGTTCCAGAAAATATTGGAGAGCTAAAATCTCAGTCAGTTTCGGTATTTAGTTTTGATAGATAGAAAACCTAAATATTCAATGGAAATATCTACCAATAAAACTAAAATAATGGCCTTTTGTGGAAAATCCCCAATACCAAGCAAAATTTATTTAAATAACAAAATTTTAGAGAGAGTTAACGAGTTTACTTATTTAGGATATAAACTCTCTTTTGTTGAAAATTTGAATTTACCAGAGAAAATTGTGAAATTCAACAAATCAATGGGGATCATTAATAGAGTTTTAAAACCTTCATTAGTGCAAAAATTAACTCGTACTCGTCTTTATCAAATAATGGCTCGACCAGTCCTATGTTATGGGAGTGAAGTGTGGACTATACGGACGAGAGATGAAAGACTAACAGCTTGTGAGATGAAATTTATGCGCCGAACAGCTGGCTACACCTAATGGGATCGAAAGAAAAATGTAGAAATCCATCAAGAACTTAATGTGTCACCAATACTGGACTACATCTCCAAATATTAGCTAAACTGGAAGGAACATGTCTCAAGAATGGCTAGATCCAGGATCCCCAAGGCAATAATGAACTACTGTCCAAATGGGAAACGGTCACTTGGTCGACCTATGAAAAGATGACACGAAAACCGCTTTCTCAGGCCGTAACAGTTCTTCTAGGACTAATACCTGGCAGGATGATGATGATGAAGATAGAAAACCCAGTCTGCTGTCCAACGGTATACTGATCGCACTGTAGTAATGGCATAAGTAAAAACATGACATGAAGTAAATTAAATAAAAACCAAACGATAAAAATACATTAAAACTTATTTACTTGCATGAATACGAAAAAAAGCGTGCAGTTCGTGGTTATTGCGGGTTTTACCAGGCGTACATCTTATTGCCTTAAAAGTGATACTTTTTATGGTTTTAATATTTAGTGATTTTTTTATGTCAATTGTGTATATTCTGTATGTTATTGTTTGACTATTTGCATTAAAATTGGTGTGATTAAAGATTAAAAATTACCAGGGAGATAGATAACAAGTTGTTAATAAATAAAGCACTCCCAGACTAAACAACCCGCTATACGATATCGTCAGGAAGAAACTTTAGTCACGGACAACACTACATTAAGACTAGCACCGAGAACATCAAGTAATGTAGCGAAGAAATACCTGCTGATGATGGAATAAATATTCTGAAAGGCCTTCAAACAAAAAACATACATATATTTTTACAAGTTGAGGACGACGGCACTGACCTAAGAAGATACATATTTTAACTTTATTTTATGACTATCCACCTCAACGGTTTTAAACAATTAATTTTATTAGTATTGATAGTGATTAAATATTTAATAAATAAGTACTAAATACGGGGTGAATCATAAATATGGCTATACGTTTAATCGCGTTGTGTGATGAAAATATTACCGTTACAGGAAATATGAAATTACCGTTGGAAAGGCAATTATTCAAATTACAACAATGGAATAAAACAAAACAGTGCAGAACTTACGTTATTAGTCAAAATGGCGTTGAATATGCAACAGCAAATTACAATTGCTGCATGGGCAATAACGTATGCTAATGATCGTGAGGCCGCAAGACGGGCAAGACGTGATTTTATCGTGGCATTGCAGCCGTCGACTGTGGGGAAGTGGAGAAAACAACTGCTGGAAACGGGAAATTAGAGTTATTCCTCTAAACATGTATCACAACGCAATGAATGACTTCCCAAAGCGTTGCCAATTATGCTTGGATGTAAACGGCGAACAGTTTTAAGCAATAAAGTGACTCGCTTAGTGTTGTTGTTAAGTGATTTGTTTTGTTCTATTGTTGTAATTTGAAGGATTCCCTTTCCAATGATAACTACTGGCCGCCGCCCCTGGAGTACTGGACAAGGAAGCAACCGTACAAATCAATCACACGCTACATAGGTAAAGTTCTACGATTAAGAACTGAAGAAGATGGCAGAAGAAGGATGATCCGTCATTAACATTCCCATCTTCACACACACACACACACACACACACACACACACACACACAAACACACACAAACACACACAAACACACACACACACACAAACAAACAGCAAACACACACACACTAACACAAACAAACACAATTACTCTCATATCACGTATCATCAAAACAATTATCATTACTTTAAGTATTATGTATATTTATTTTATGTATCACTAAACACAAACTCACAGACACAAACAAACACACAATACTTTTTACTTTATGTAACATCTACACTTCACATACCCGAAATCCGTATGTATTATGTTTATTTATTCAACAAAGATTAGATAGTAGTTAGGGACATAGAGCAGACCCGGGGATAAGGGCATTATGCCCGAGTTAACCCGGAGGGTGGTCGTGGGGCTCTAAATAAACAAAAAATAATTTCCAATGATAACATCATATTTCCTTTAATAATAATAATATTTTCGTCACAAAATGCGATCAAACGTATAGAACACTGTACTTAAAGAACAAGGTTAATGTCATTTGTGTCTGGGTACAGGACAAGAAGTTAAAAAAAAAGCAACAAAATACTTTTAATTGATATTTCCCATAAACTAGAAATAAACTGGTCGCCCCTGGAGCCATTAGTAGTCCCGTTCAATTTGTTATTCAGGACTTCTAACTCCTGCCCGGCAAATTAGACAACTTCATGTTTAATTCCCCGACAGCACAATATCTACTGTCACTCAATCATTCATTCTTCATGTTTATTTCATTCCTCTGCGTCCAGTCCTAGGAGTCAGGGTTCATATCCATCTTATAAATATATTCCATCCTTTATTAAAGAAAAACAGTCAATAGACCTAGGGCCTATAGCTTATTAAATTTTGGAATACAACTTTCACATTACAGATATTAGAAAATATTTTAAATTAAAAAAAATAGCATTGACAACACGAGAAACAACTGGTATGAACATGTTAAAAGAATGCCTACAGATATAATCCCTCAGTTGTTATTAAAGTACAAACCAATAGGACATAGAAGTATCCGACGCCCATATACTAGATGAGAAGATTCATTAAATCCCACTTGATGTGAAAACAGGTCAAAAGGCCTAATTTCATGAAGTGGAAGAAGGAGAACTTTTATATCTAATCGGTTTTATGGGGACTAAATCAAAACTTAAAAAATTCAAAGAGGGAGAATATTTTTGCCAAAAAATGAAAGGATTATAAATGAAGGAATGCACACTTACTCCCCCCCCCAAATGGGTGAACACGAAGTTTCTCAGGCTGTTCAAAATGTATCACTTTTTTCCCCCTCAGCAACTTGGATTTGATTATAAGATGTGAACAAGGCAGCTATTGTCTTCTATAGCTCACCATGTAGCGTTAGGCTTACAAAGGAACTTTCCACAATTGAATAGCAAAACCTACCTTCACATTTCTCTCAGAAAGCGTTGCGATGTACCAAGGACGTGTCCAGCAAAATCTGCCTTCTTAACTGCAAGGCACAGAAAATAAAGTAATGACAACCTACTGTGCAAAGCAGGTTGATTCCCTGTTTGACTAGAGCCGAGTGGAGTGAGGAGGGGCGGGCGCGGACTACAGGTTGTGAGGGTTATCCAAATCAGCGAAATCAGTAGTAGTATTATTTCCCTGTAGTTTAAATGAGATATTTGGCCCTGGATTTTAGTGCCTTGCAGTTAAAAGCAACACTTCTCTTTGGACATGGCATTGGTATATCACAATGCTTCTATAGGAGAAATTTCTAGGTAAGTTTCGGCATATAATGGTTGACAATTCCCTCATTAGGGAAACAATAATGCCTTTATTTTCATATGTCATATTTTTGTTATTTAAATTATCGTCTATTTGATGATGAAGATAATAATAATAATAATAATAATAATAATAATAATAATTTTTTGTAAGCCCATGTTTTCCCTTTACAGAGATTTAGGCGCTCTCCCCCCTACAGGGAAGAATTTGAACCATACTAATTTAGTTACATTTGTTTTCGTATAGAAGTCATTTTGAATGGTCCGTGGTCAGCGTTCCGCCTCATACTGACATCTAGGAAACCATGGTAGTATTAGGACGGGAAAATTCGGTAAATTTGGCTTAGAGGCCTTTTCATTCAGGCTTAAGGATTTTTTACGAGCCTGAAAATCTTCAGACTGGGGACCCACGGCTTAAAGTCCCTCCCGGAGGACTTGCTCCTTGGATTTTCCGTCCTAAAAAATCCATCGACCCCGGCCGGGTTTGAACCTGCGACCCTCGGGACCAGAGGCAAGGAGCATAACCACTAGTCCACCGCGGCCGATATAATAATAATAATAATAATAATAATAATAATAATAATAATAATGAAATAATTTATGCCTGAACTCCAAATTATAACAAAAAAAGTGTAGCACTTCCAAATACATATACTTCCTTATACGATATAATAAAGCAAAATAGAAATATAAATAAATCCTATAACCTGAAATTACACTTTGAAATTAGGTTTATGAGACGTTCTGCAGGTTATTCAAGAACAGACCATAAAAGGAATTATGAGATTCTCAATGCATTACAAACAGAATCAGTAATGGAATATGTACAAAAATACAGAACAACTGGAAATCTCACGTAAGAAAAATGAGCAGAACAAGAATACCACGTCAAACCTTAAATTACCAGCCACCAGGCAAGAGATCTTTGGGCAGACCATCCAAACGTTGGATTGAGAGCGTAACAGACCACTAGGTCTATCACTTGAAAGGAAGAAGAAGAAGAAGAAGAAGAATTAAGTAGACTTATAAAGACGAGAATCGAAAAAAAAAAGTTTAAAGACATAAACTGAAAATTATGGCTTTTTTAATCCCTCCGCAACGGTTTATAACTTTTCATTAAATTTAATCGTAATAATAGTATAATTCCACCAACTTTCTGATTAATTCCCTCAAGACATTTAATTTTACGACGACTGTATTATTAAAGAGACCATAAAAATATAGTATAAATACATATGCGAGGAATGGAACATGAGACTGTAGTCATGATGTCGCAGAATGTTAATATGAGATGTCAATAGTTTCATGTAAATAATAACTATGCAGCAAAATGTGATAAATTCAGATGGAATATGTAGGAGCAAAATAAGAAATTTAAATGAGGGATGTGGTCAATTCTTGATGTTGTCAAGTTGAAAACTTCACGGGTAAAGTTTCTTTCATTTTCTATTTATTTATGGTACTAGATTCTGGCGATGACACGCCGGGGGCAGATGTCGCCACGATACATTCAGATGAGTTTTCTTCACGCCTCGGTGCAACACTTAAGTGACACTCCCGGATTCTCACCCGGACTACATTATGGCGCAAAAGTATATTCTCCTGTGCAATAGACTACTGCCTTTGCAATACATCCATAGTACATAACACAAACTACAATATAACCATAAGGAAATACACGTAAATATAATCCTACAGATATTAACACAGCTTTTCCATATTACCAAAACTTAAGCTTATTGTTTTAAATGTTTGATACAAGTGGGTACTCAACTGTAAAACTTAAAAAAAGAATAATTGATGTTAGAAGAACCATTGGTATCCTGAATTGACTATGCTGGAGTACAAATATATTATACAGACTAAGAAACATATTTTAGGCTTTGTTATAAAATATTTTATTAGTCTATATCGATCCGAGTACATCGCTGTGGTCTCGAGGTAGCGTGCTGCCTTGTCACGCAGCGGACCTGGGTTCGATTCCCGGTCGGGACAGGCTCCTGGGTGAGGTTTTTTCGGGGTTTTACCTCACCTGTAAGACAAATGTCAGGAAGCTTAGGGCCCAACGGTCCCCGAAAATCATCCGGCCATCATCATCCTTCACCGGTGTGGAAAGCAACGGGAAGATACCACACGTACAATTCCCTAATAAAGCTGCAAAGCATAGCATGAAAATGCTATGATTGCAGTGAAATACCTGCCCTCGGACAGAATTACTATGGATGGATGGATATTGATCCGAAACTTGGATAGTCATCAGGTAACAGGCCAACACATTGTTAGCAGTAGAAATGGATTTTTGAGGGCGATTAACACGAATTTGAAGATGGGATAAAATTGAGAATAGTACAATAAGAGAAGCTATGCTGGTCGAAAGAAACATGTTAGGAAAAAAAGAAGTGATATGGGCATCTCACATGAATGTAGAAATATAGAATGCCAAAGAAGATCCCTAAATGGGAAGCTAGAGAAAGAAGGAAAGTAGTAGATCAAGAGAACGTTGGATGGATGTAGAATGAAAAGTATGAACGCATTAGACAGATATTTTCGGCGACAAATCACTTTTGTTTGAAGAAGAACCGCTGTAGTGTGGAATACTCCTAATAATAATAATAATAATAATAATAATAATAATAATAATAATAATAATAATAATAATAATAATAATAATAATTGAAATGAAGACGTTGAGAGCATAACAGGATACCAAAGGACCAATAAAAAGAAAAACAAAGATATAAGAACAGAACTTAATATATTTAATCTCTATGAAAGAATAAAATATTATCAAAATGCTTATCTTCAGCACGTATTACGAATGAATGAACAGCGCATACCAAGAAGAATGTATAATTATAAACCAAAAGGGAGAATAATGTTGGGAAGACCATTGAAGAGATGGAAGGACCAATTCGACCTATAATGAGATCGGAACAGGCCATTGGGCTTAATCCTTGTTGTTGATGATGATAATAATAATAATAATATTAATATTATTATTATTATTATTATTATTATTATTATTATGGGCATTGATATTTAATAATTAGTACAAAGTGGTATGTTGATTGGTGCAGAGACCTGGACTTTGGGTAGAGAACAAGCAAAAAATATATTGACAACAGAGATGGATTTTGGCGAAGGGCATCAAGAGAAACAAGAAAGGAGAACATTCGGAACCAGACAATTAGAGAAATAATGAATGTTAAACATAATATTATAGAAGTAATAGAAGAACGAAGATTCAAATGGTATGGCCATCTGAAGAGGATGGAGAATAATAGAATCCCAAGAATGATGGTGGATTGGAATGCTGAAGGCAGGAGGAGGAGGGGGAAACCCAGGAAACAGTGGATGGATGAAGTGAGAAGAAACATCAGCAGAGACCGCAATGAAGAAGATGCTGAGGATAGAAATCTGTGGCGAAACAAAATATATTTGTGCTGACGGATAACTACTGTAATGTAGAGAAAACCCTTAATAAAACAATAAAATACAAAAGTAAAATTATGAGCATGTTTTCTTAATCAACATTTTATTACTAACATCCACAATAATATTATAATACTACTGGAACAAAGATCGAAGCGATGCTTTGTAATATAATATTTATTTTTATTACTTTTTTTTTTGCAAATATGTGCGAGGAAATAGGAGTGTCCTATTATCCTCTGCCATGAGTACCCGTAAAAAGTCAGTTTTAATCAATATGTGTAGCACACTAAAGAATCCTCTTACATGAAATCGTATCCTTGGTAAAATTTTAAGATATGTTATAAAACAATGAATATATTAGTAGCATGCATTTAATAAAATCTCTTTCAATAATTGGTTAGTTTATAAAATATATTAGATGAGAATATTAAAAAACAATCAACTACGCTTATTCGTCTCTTTAAAATCACCCATCAACGATCAAATATAAAAAAGGAAAAATAAAAAATAATTAAAAATAAATCAGACTACCTAGAATGTACTCAATAAATCTCTACAATCGAAATTTTATCTCATGGGAAATTTTAACGAAATATAAATGTTATTTAAATAATTATAATCGCATTATATAACAATTTTATTTATATACACAGTATGTTAATGTTTTTTGAATCGACAATTAAGATACAACAACAAAAAAATATAAGCAGAATAATAATAATAATAATAATAATCCAGGTATCCAATTATCTGGATGCGAAGCATGGACTCTTACTATAAAACAGAAAAAAATACTATGAGATCTGAGATTAAAGTTCTTACAAACAATTTGGACCAGAGACAGATGAATAGAGAAGTGGATGGAGAAGACCAAATAATAGTGAACTACAAAATCTTTATAGGAAACCAGATCTAATTAGAACTAAGTCTAGTAGACTGCGATAGGCAGGACATGCGAAGCGAATGTGGAATAAAAGATGGGGCATGGAAACTTCAATCATGATTTGAGGGAGGCAAATTAGTCAGAGGATGATTGGAAACAAATTTAGCTCAGGATAGGGAAGTACGAAGAGCTTTCTCCGCCCGGCCATCACGTCTGAGTTCGAGAGTGCCAGTGTGTTAGAGTTATTATAAAAATGAATATATTAGTAATATGCATTTAATAAAATCGTTTTCAATTATGAATTAAGCTTATAAAAGTACATTAGCTGAGTGTATTAAAAACAATCTATCACGCTTATTCGTCGCTTTAAAATCACCAAATCAATGATCAAATATAAAAAATAGATATAAAAGCAGAATAATAAATAAATCAATCTACGTAGAATGTATTCAATAATCTCCACAACCGAACGTTTAATCTCGTGGGAAATTTTAATGAAATATAAATGTCAGCTCGATAATTCTAATCGCTTTATAACAATTTTATTTATAAATACAGCATGTTAATGTTTTATGAACTGACACTCAACATATCCGACATCAAAAAGTATGTTCACAACAAACTAAATAAAATTTATAGAATATAATAGCTGTCCCTATATTATGTTACTGTATGGTTGTGAGATGTTTTTAACTTAACGAAAACAGAAGACGAATCATAGAAGCAGCAGAAGTGAGGTTTTTGAGAAGTGTGGCTGGTTACACGCTTTCGGATAAAAGAAAAAAAAGTAGTAGCATGTAAAGAAAATAGATATTTTTTTTTAGAAGACACTATTGAACGAGCCAATATAAATTTTAGGACTTTATTAGACTAAAAGAAAGATATATAAAATTTTATTTACAAATACGGATAGCACGGGCGGCAAGCCGTATTTTTTTGTCTATTCTCCAACGAAGTCTGAGCATTGGATTGCGTTATGCTCTGTGTAACGATATAAAGTTAAAAATCAAAGTGTAAAATTATGGAGTAGTTACTGAAATGTCCATCTCCTCAACTTTATTAGTTATTTAACTGTAGCGCTTTTGGGACTAGTGCCATCATCGGCAGGATTCAAAACTGGTGTTTCACTGAAGATCTGGTAGAGGGGTTACACGTACTGGGTTCGTTTTCGTTTATCAGATAGTTGTTGTTGTGAACTGCTTTCAAAATTTCCATCTCCTCGAGTACGTTTATCTTCGCTGGATTATTTTCTCTGTGCATTACTGTTAGGGTGTTTTCAATATTTAACATGCGATGTTCTTCAGTAATGCACAGAGAAAATAATCCGGCGAAAATGAACGTACTCGAGGAGATGGAAATTTTGAAAGCAGTTCACAACAACGACCATCTCATAAACGAAAACGAACCCAGTACGTGTAACCCCCTCTACCAGATCTTCAGTGAAACACCAGTTTTGAATCCTGCCGATGATGGGACTAGTCCCGAAAGCGCTACAGTTAAATAACTAATAAAGTTGAGGAGACGGACCTTTCAGGTAAATACTCCATCATTTTACACTTTAATTTTGAATAATACCTCAACGGAACACATCATGAATCTTATAAAAGTTGAATATAAAGTTAATTATACTGTTAATTTCTCATACTGCCTTCGACTGGAAATAGCTACAATTCTCAGTATTAATTACATTAAATATTTTTATACAAAATATAAAACATAGAGTAAGGAACAAAGAATGAACATTATACGTAAAATAAAATATATAAAATACATTTAACAAAATTGCTGTAAACTTATATAAAGATTTGACAAAATTTAGCAATAGTTATGTAATACAGTGCAGTGGTGTAAATTCATATCTAAGAGACGCATTTATATCACATTTCCTTCGAAATTATTTAAGAAAAAAAGTTTAGTTCTACGAGCCCCTATCAATAAACTATACATTTTTGGATAATATAGAATAAATTTAGACTTGAAATAATCCACTGTATGTGATATATTTTAGTTTTATCTTCATGAACTCGTATCTAAAACAACTTCAATTGCAGTCAGAAGCAAGAATAAAATATAATGGCGCGAAATTTATAATGATGTTAGACAATGTTGTGGCCTTTCGCCAACGCTGTTAATTATGTCCATGGACATAATCACTATCCAGCATGTGGTTCTATTCCCAATCAATTGAAATTTACAAACTGACACATTAAATTTGCAGTTGACTTAGCTCTTGTATCAATTAATGAAGATAATATTCAATACTCGATATTTAATTCAAAGGATGTAGTCTAAAAAATACGACATAAAGATAAATACATAAAAAAGACAAAAGTGATGGCCTATCTTGGAAAATCTCCTGTTTTAAGTAAAATTTGTTTTTAAAAAATGTGTGAAAGAGAGGGTTTTTTTTTTATCTCGGGTACTCTCATTTTTCGATGAATTAGATATCACTGATAAAATCCATAAGTACAATAAAACAATAGGAATTATTATCAAAATTATGAAACCATCCACAGTAGAAATGCACACAAGAATACGCCTATATAAAAAGTTAACAAGACCAGTGAAAGTGAAAGACGGACAATAAAAGTCAATAAAAAAAGTTATACCATAAACCTATCTCTAGAGTAAAAATGGATAAAAATATTACACCTGGTTTTGGAGTTACTTAAAGTTTCACGACAACGATGTTGTTTATAATCGACCTTATTCAAAATATATATATCAAACACCTTAAAACAGTGGGAACAGAAATGGGAAGAAAGGCAGATGTATATAGATTTATTTGTTCCTATTTGATGACAATCAGTTACTGACGGCTGAAGATTACGAAGATTTAGAGAACATGACAAGAAAACTGAAGGAGGAATACGAAAAATAGGATTAAAGATAAATTAGACAAATCGACGTTTATTTTAATACGGGAAAAAATTAAAACATCTTGTGGCGGGCTAGGAAAAATAAAAGCATCTGATGAATATGCATATTTGCGGACAAAAATTAGTTGTAGGTGGAAGCCGTGATGCTGAAATCAATGAGAGGTTAAATAAGGGTAAATATGCAATATCAAAATTGAATGATTTTTATGGGATCATAATATAAGTTCTAAAACAAAGAAAGTATTTTTAAATACAATACTGTACATTGATATATGGTGAAACAAATATAGAATAAAATCCATAACGATAAGTAAATTAAATTCTGCAGAAACTGAATTTTTGGAGGAATTCGCCTGGAACGTATAGAAAATATAAAATAAGAAACAGTGTAATTAAAAAAAATACGAATATACGAATTTTCAAACTTCAATTGTAGATTTCATAAAAAAGCAATTAAAATGGTACTGTCATGTGAAAAGAATTACAGAAGTCAGATTCCCAAGAAGAATACTAAAATGGATACCACCTGGTAGAAGAAGGAGAGGACGGCCAAAAATAACGTGGATTGATTGTTATGGACAGCATAAGGAGAAAAAAGGATTGGTCCATGAAGATTAAAATGACAGAGATGTGCAGGAGAATGACAGCAGATTAATTGGGCGCAGGAGGATGTTGTAAAACTTTGTAAAATCTGATAAATAAATATAAATAAAGATGGGCAATGAGAAATAAGTATATCAATCGAATCACAGCCAGCGATATGAAGATCATGAGATCAAGGAGGTTATTTCTGATATGTTCACAATAGTATATTGCGATACAAGTGAGGTATAGTTCGTCTGGCTTAACCTTGCAAGAAATTTGTAGAAAGAGACAGCTGCGCTTTCCACTCTCACTCGCACCAGTGTTGTCGGTTTTTCTTCACCAGATGTTAATAGAGGAAAGGGGGAAGACAAAACTGACAAGAGAGTGGGTTCTTTCTTTTGTTACTGGACGAAAGCGGTCAACGATCTACCCTTATATCTCCATCTCTCTCTTTGCCAAGTTAAGCCAGGTATACAATAAGCACTTGTTACTGATCGAGAAAAGTTTTAAAAAATGAGGCGCTTGCGCCGAGTTTTTTCAATTTTCGAGATCTGTTACGTGCTTACCTCATGTGTATTGCATACTATTGTTTGGTCGATGTGACTAATTGTTATTAAATATAGTAATAAATGATTAAACTATTGGTTGGATGTAAATAACTTCTATGAGAAATAAACATTTGGTGATCATTGCTATGTAGCTTTTCATTTGTTTTATTATAAGCAAGGATTGTTGGCTGTGGAGACATTTTTATATGTAGTACCGTGATTAGAATCTGTTTGATAATTTTATTATGGAAGGAGTCATGGTAGAGGATAGAGAGATTGAAGAAGCCTGGAGAGTGGGATGTTCTGCATTAATTCCGGAAAAGTCCAAACAAAGGTACGAGTTAGTGTACAAAACATTCAAAAATGTTTTATTTTACTTACCGAACGTGTGCTTTTGACCCCATATCAACATTGCGATTTCTTTTGTTTGCATAGCAACCAGATTAGACGTGGGAACGTTGACTTACTTCCAGTAACAACAATGTTGTAAGTATAAGAAATTAGTCACATCGACCAAAAAATAAATGAAGAAGTACTGCAAGAACATAATTTAGAATCCGTTATCCATTTCATAAACAACTATCTAATACCCTTTGTCCTGTTACACCTAAATAAATAAACATGTGTTTTTATTTTTAGTTGAATAAGTAAAAAGAAAATTACGGGCTAATTAAATAGTGTAATATACATTGCGATGAACCAAACATGGCGGTTGCTACAGTCAATTTTTAATTTCGCATTTCAGATAAACCCTCCATATCTAAGAGACTGAATTTCGCTGATTTTTTGACAAATCTACATCGGTTTACTTAATAGCATATACTGAATTTCGTTGTGAAACATAAAAAACTGCGACCCCTAGAGGTATTTTTAAATTTTCGTTTCTGGTGAACCCCTACATCTAACGGTTTTAGAGAATAATAGATAGGGACTAAACACTCTCCGTACCCGAAAACCTGTATGTACAAATTTACATAACATTCGATCGGTAACTTTTAGAGTTTTGTGAGCACAAACACAAGCAGGCTGAATTTTTATATAGACTACAGAATGCAGAAACAGTTAACCGAAAATGCAAATATATTATTTTCTGTAGCTTACAACATCGAAACAAAAAAACAACTACAGAAATTGTTTCCTGTTAGAAAATTACCTCAAGCAGTAGTGTTTGAGATTATATTCTTAAGGTCCCGTATTCAAATCCCAGTTTCAATTAATCTGATTTTTTCCCCTTGCAACCATGTTCAGTAGTTAACTGACTTATGCCGCACCCTGTATAAAGATTAACAACAAAATTGGAAAGCTCATGTACAGCATATGCCCATGGATAGAATTCCAGAAGGGCCTGCTTCACTCCCATCCACATGGAAGTACATCTTTCTGTTGTCTAAAGAAGAGATTAATTGAAAATCCAGCCTTTATATCGTAACAGATCGTAAGACCTTAAACGTTGTAAAGAAGAAGAAGAAGAAGAAGAAGGTGATAATTATCTCCATAACCTTCCATGGTCTGACGATAATCCAATCGAAAGAAGATATTGGGATCAACCATGCCTCCAAAAACCAACCTCCTTTAAATATGAAATTATATTAACCCGTCTCAATTTCAGGTGTACGTAGGAAAAAAAGTCTTGGTTTTGTGTAATTGTACAGCAATATAAATAATATGGCGGCGTTCATGTGAACAATTGCTCTAATTTTTCTATCACCGCGCCAATTCCCTGAGCGCACCACACAGCATCAACTTTTTTCCAACACAGAGTAACAGTGACACAAGTAACTTCATAACTAATATAATAGTATAATACCGACCAGGTCACTCACTTACTGATCTATAGAAAAAAGTGCTACTTTCGAAAATAAAAATAATTGTTGTCTTCATGTGAGACAGGGTAAAAATATAAATAGTGTCAAATAACAAATAAAGCATTAAAAATTGTAAATATAATATTATAATTAAGGGAATTTGCAGTGAAATTTATTTCCCTTTCCCTAACTCCATCATTCTCGATCAAGGGCATTTATTGTTGAAGTCCCTTCGATGAAGTAACTTCTTTTAACTTTTTGGTACCATAATCTTCTTTTGTCTTCCCCGGATACCTTTTCTGCCTGGTGTCCAATGAAGGATTTTTAGGTCATCCTTATTAGATGTCCAAGTCATTTTAATTGTCTCTAATCAATTATATTTCCTGTGCTTTCATCGGTCTTCTAATTTATTTATTCCGAATTCTTTGTAATTTTCATACCCATTCGCTTCTTCTAAAATAATAAATTTTAACTGCCAAAAGCACAATTTTATTAATTTGTCCACCGCTGTAGTCTCGGGGTAGAGCGTGCTGCCTTGCCACGCAGCGGGCCCGGGTTCGATCCCCGGTCGGGACAGTTTTTCTGGGTGAGGTTTTTATCGGGGTTTTTCCTCACCTTTAAGACAAATGTCAGGAAACCTTTAAGCCCAAACGGTCCCCGAAATCATATGGCCATCGCATTCATCATCATTCATATTCATCTTAGGTTAAGCTTAGGATTAGGGACTCTCCTGGCGCACCATTATAATCATCATCACCCATCATATCATCGGGGCAACGTAACCCCGCCTTTCAGGCGCCCCAACCTCAGAAGTGGGTTACAAATACGCTATGCCAGGAGAGAAACCAGGAATGTCGAAAGACAACCTGGGGCATTTGAAAAAAAAAATGCAATTCATTCTTCCACGTTCTAACATAAAATACTTTCAACTATTGATTTTCCCATGAGTGATTTTGTGTTCCTGGAAATATTCTTATTCCACCATATTCAATTCAGGGGCCCTACTAAGCTTCTTGCCTGTTCAACCCGTTAATTGAATAAATAAAAAAATATAGACTACATTTTCTATATTACTCAATATTAACCCGAAAACAGAATTAGAGGATTAGGTTCATATTAAAAACATGTTTGGTAGTACAGATTATCAGCGCACTAAGCTAGTTTCCCCTAAAGGAATATTATATTAAGGTATTATACGCTATGCAATCCAGGATCAGAGATATAGAGAGAGACATAGAGAGAAAGAGGAGAGAGAGAGAGAGAGAGAGAGAGAGAGAGGAGGAGAGAGAGAGAGGAGAGAGAGGAAAGGGAGAGAGAGGAGAGAGGCAACAGGTCGCGTTATTTAAGTGGGAACGCACTGCTACGGTATATTGAGAGTCCATTTCGTTCAGTTATCAACATTTCCCAAGCGTAAATTCAATTAATTTGATTAAAAGAGGTAAAAAAAAGTGTAACAAAAAGTAATAAAACAATATATGATAATTAAATTACGATATGAAATTAATAGATCTTACTTAACACATGTCCACCGCTGTGTTCTAGAGGTAGCGTGCTGCCTTGTCAAGCAGCAGGTCCGGGTTCGATTCCCGGTCGGACAGTCTCCTGGCTGAGGTTTTTTCGGGGTTTTTCCTCACCTGTAAGACAAATGTCAGGAAGCTTAGGGCCCAATGGTCCCCGAAAATCATCCGGTCCATCATCACCATCACCATTATCATCCTTCACGGTGTGGAAAGCAACGGGAAGCTACCACACCTATAATTCCCTAGCAAAGCTGCAAATCATAACATGAAAATGCTATGATTGCAGTGGAAGACCTACCCTCGGGCAGAATTACTACGGATGGATGGGGCTTAACACATTTTTAACGAAATCAAGACTCAAAATATGGTGGCAGACAAATTTCCGTTCATGCCTTCACTAGATTCAATGCTTGCTAGATAGGAAATTTGGAGTCTATCTCTCTATGACTTTGCACAGGACGTACAAATAATAGTAATAATAATAATAATAATAATAATAATAATAATAATAATAGTAGTAGTAGTAGTAGTAGAAACTGTAGATGGGCTTAACAGTAGTAGTAATAGTGCTAATAGTAAATTAGTAATAATCTCATCCGAAGGTATCTTAATCTTGCTCATGGTCGTGAGACTTACGGACTTACGTGCTTAAGTCACCCTGCGACTATGTCAAAGGAGCGGCAGCATTGCTATTGTAACGTTAACCCATCTCGAACAGTCAAAGGTGTTAAGCCAGACTAAAATATATGGGCAAACGTGGTCCAAAAACTGGCAATCTTTCACTGTAAAAATACAGTGTGTTAATTCACTGTCAAACTTTTAGAAATTATATTTTTATATAGGCTTATTTATTATCTATTTTAGGCTAACTGATGGAGTTAAGACCATAAGGTCTTCTTTTCCACTTCACCAAGGTTAAATTATACATATACGATATAGAGGAACAGCTAGAGTTAAATTTTCTCTTGATCGTGTGTTAGTATAACGTATTTTAGTACTTCGTTAATCCAACACAGTTCTATGTTTCGCACTTGGTAAGAATATGAATACGAGCATATCTTAATACATAAAAATTTCGTGTCACGTTGTTTGTCCGCGATGGAATCCTAAACTACTAAACCGATTTTAATAAAATTTCGCACACTGTGTGCAGTTTGATCCAACTTGAGACTTAGGGTAATTTATAACTAAATTTATAGTCGCATTATTTTTTATTGCAAATTATTTGTTTATTATCTAACAAAGAGTTGTAATTATCTGTGAGTCCCATACGATTCTAACAGATGGCGGTGTAAGGTAATTTGGTAAGGTAATTGGTTTATTATTTAACCAGGTGGCTGTGCTTTTTGTTGCAACCGCGAATTTCAATTGAATTACAAATATTGATTATTTCATAATTTAAGTGTGTTCAGGATTTATTTTATTTTCAATATTATTAATATCGTGTGTAAGTAGGCCTATTAATTTTAAGTAATCTGGCTGTAAAACAGCAACTTAATTAAAATTTTTAACGTATATCTTAGCCACAGCAACGCGTGGCCGGAACTTCTAGTGTATATATATATATATATATATATATATATATATATATAACCTAGTCTCTCTTGACGGCACATTTGAATTTGACATACAGACAATCGGCTTTCTATATCATCGTTCAGAATTATATGCTAACTTGATTCCCACGTTTTCTCAAGTAAAAAACAAATTTCTCATGTTATACATTTTGATAAACATATTAATTATTATAAATAAATTATAAATAGATTTATTCAATTTTTCCAATCTATTCCTTCTCTTATAGCTCATTTATAACATTTTCATAATAGAGAGATCACTTCTTTCCCATTATTAACCTCCAAGTAATCATTCCTAATTTAAAAGAGTGAAATTAATTTAGAAAGATTTTACAAAAATCAACTGGATGAAATTCACGGAACATATCTAAATAAACGTAAGAAATATTTTAATGAAATTATAGGCTTAATGCTTACATTACCATTATTACAATTATTTGACCGACGGAGGAAAAAAACAAATTAGTAAAATATTGTTATTATTTGTTTAATTTTATCTTAATTATCAGTCTCTAAGTTGATCTAAACCTTATGGTCTGGGGACATAAGTGAAATCTGGAAATATACCACCCTGATAGGTGAATAATAATACTCGTAGGCCTATTATCGTTAGACATTACATTGCATATCAATTCGATTAAAATAATTTAAAAGCTCCTTCTGAAAAGTTCACTATTTGATTTATGTGCTTTCTTTCCCATCGCTCAAAGAATTATAAATTGGCTACTCACTGAACGGATAAAGTACCACTAGATTTATTGACTTAGGCTTTCACGGCCGGAGTTACTATGATGATCTTGTAGAAGATTTCCGGGCTGTTGGTCGTGGTCTTGAGGCTTGTAGTTCCCCGACGTTTCGCCAGAGACTGCGTCCGGCATCCTCAAGGGTGTCTTGAGATTGGCAATTTTGTCGACTACCTGCCCTATTTATACATTTATCCGCGACGTGTCCGCGCAGAGAACACGTCGCGGATAAATGTATAAATAGGGCAGGTAGTCGACAAAATTGCCAATCTCAAGACACCCTTGAGGATGCCGGACGCAGTCTCTGGCGAAACGTCGGGGAACTACAAGCCTCAAGACCACGACCAACAGCCCGGAAATCTTCTACAAGATCACTAGATTTATTGTTTATGTGGATGAAAATGGTAAAATGTAACGTTTATTTTAAACCTAATAACAAAAGACAATGGCACGTCCTACTTACCAGAAGAATGTCAAGTCGAAACTTCCTCATGCAGGCACCTGTAAGAAAAAAACAGACTACTAAAAAGTGAACTCAATCTCATACTCTTATAAAAATGTATTTTGAAAACTCAATCAATTGCTTTACCGTAAATAATTTAAGATAGGGATACTATATTTCATTATTATTAATATTGTTATTATTATCGGAATCATTATTGCTATCTCCTAGAAGAAAAAGAACAGAATATAAGGAAGACAGGAAAATTTTGATAATGAAAATGGAAATGGGTTTTGAAAACCGGGATTAAAACAGAAAAATACAGATATATATTAATTATTATTATTCTTATTATTATCCTAGAAGATAAACAACAGAATACAAGAAAGTCATGAAAATTTGGATGAGTGATACTGGAAATACGTTTTGAAAAACCGGGGATGCAACAGAAAAATAAAGATATATTAAGTAGTTATTTAACATTTTCCAATACCGTTATTTTAACACAGTTCCAATAATGGATCATATTATAATATTATAATGATATTGTGAAAAGAAAAATTAATGTATGAACCAGGAATCGAACCGTGGACCTCTAGTTCTACGTACTGGTGTGCAGTCCACTACACCATTCTAGACTTGGCATATGTGGAAAGAATTGTTAATGTTTGTGCCAAGTCTAGAATGGTGTAGTGGGCTGCACACTAGTACGGAGAACTAGAGGTCCATGGTTCAGACATTAATTTTTGTTTTCACAATATCATTATAATCTTATAATATTAAGTAGTATTATAATAATCTGTACAGTAGATTATATAAGATGCAAGGAATACATTGGTATGGGAATCTACGACGAATGCAAGAAGAAAGCTTACCCAGAAAAACATTGGAATAATATCCACCTTGAAGAAGAAAAAAAAAAAGGAAAACCTCGAAACTCGTGGATGCAAGAAATAAGAACTGGAATAAAAACAAGGGGACTGGAAGAAATGGAGTGGATGGATAGAGACGAGTGAAGAAGGAAAATAATACTTTAGGCACAGAAGTATGTGTCAAAATTGAAAATCTGTATACAAGTAAAATTGAATCGCTGAGTTGAAAAGAAAAGAAACTCCAAGTACCAACTTTTGAGAAAACCTTAAAATACTACATAACTTCTTATAGCTTACTGTGAAAAATTTTTGACCAATTACAATATTGATCCTTTGCTTTTTTATGCAAAAGGTGATAAAAATATAGCTTGTTTAACATCACTTATGGTTGGTTAATGATCATTCTCCACAGGATGGCAAAGGAAAGCAAGTGATACTTGACAATGTGTTTCTTGACGTATTTGAAGTTTTGAATGTAGTTTTCTTGTCTTATAATTACTAATAAAGTTTATTTATATAATAATGCTAAATTAATTTTTGATGATTTTAAAAAGGAACAAACTCCACTGTCTTAGAAGAGCGATAAAACACGTATGTACTATAGAAATTATTAATTATTGTTATTTTTAAGCCCCTGTAAGCAGAGGAACAATATTTTATTTGATCAAACATTGTCAGAATAAGGTAAAAGGGAGTTCTGCAGTTTTTTAAGGTTTTCTCGAAAGTAGAGTTTCTTCCCTTTTCAACTCAGCGATTCAATTATTATTATTATTATTATTATTATTATTATTATTATTATTATTATTATTATTATTATTTATTATTGTTATTATTATTATTATTATTATTATTATTATTATTATTATTATTATTATTATTAGATAACTCCGCTTATGTTAAAATTGGAAATATAATGTCTAATCCTATAAAAACCACAAGGGGATTGAAACAAGGGTGCAGTCTTTCACCAATTTTATTTAATATTTATGTAGAATCCACATTAATGAAATGGAAACAAAGGTGCAAAGGTATGGGGATCCCAATAGGTAACAGATTTTTGCTGACATTACAATTTGCCGATGATCAACTGGTTTTAGCGCAAGACATATTTGATATGGAATTCATGATAAAAAGGTTGAAAAACACATATGAATCATGGGGTCTCACAGTAAATTTACAAAAAACAGAATATCTGGCAATAAATAGCAATGAACGAGAAAATTTAATATTGGAAGAAGGAATCCAAATAAAGCAAGTGAAACAAACTAAATATTTGGGAATAATTATGGATAACATTGAAGGTATAGGCAAAGAGAACATAAAACATAGAATTGAATTAAGTAGCAAAATAATATCATCGTTAAATTCCATATGGTGGGATAAGCATATTTGGAAAGACACAAAAAAATATATTGGTAAAACATTGGTGGAATCTGTTGCAATGTATGGAAGTGAGGTATGGACAATCAATAAGTACTACAAGAATAGACTAATAGCTCTAGAAATGGATTATTTACGGAGAAGTGCCAGAAAGTCTAAATTAGAACATGTCACAAATAAGGAAATTAGAAACATAATGGAAGCAGAAGAAAGCATAATTGAAAGAATTGAGGAGAAGGAATTAAAGTGGTTGGGACATGTCTTAAGAATGGAAGATGAGCGATGGCCGAAGCAACTATATGAATGGCATCCGAACAGAAAGAAGAAAAGAGGGAGACCAAGGTTAACATGGAAGGAAAACATGAAGACAGTAATGCAAGCTAGAGGGCTAAGCATCGAAGATGCCCAAGACCGTAGGCTTTGGAGGTTTGGCACAGGAAGACGGCAGCAGCTGTAAAAACCAGAAGATAGATAGAGATTATTATTATTATTATTATTATTATTATTATTATTATTATTATTCGAGGCTTGGTTTCAGAGTTGAAAGCAAATATACATTTTTTTTCGCCCAATGGGTTGCTGGCCCAGAGGGGGATTAGATTATTGTGTCCTACTAGGTATTCTTTAGTACAAAAGAACACAAGATTACGGCTTTATAAGGTTCTCGCAAGACCAGTATTAAGATATGGTACTGAAGCATGGACAATACGAAGAAGAGATGAAAGCCGAATAACAGCAAATGAGATGCGATTTATGCGCCGTACAGCAGGCTGTACAAAGTGCGACCATAAAAGAAATGAGGAAATTATGGAAAAGTTGGGTGTAGAACACATTCTTCACCATATACAAAACTACCAGAACAACTGGAAAGCCCATCTTCAACGAAAGCCGTCTCATAGAATTCCAAAAGTCATGCTTCGTTACTGCACCCAAGGCAAAAGGTCGCTGGGATGTCTAAAAAAGCGCTGGATGGAAAATTCCTCTTGAGATCGTAACAAGCCACATGACCTAATACTTGCATAGATGATGATGATGATTATTATTATTATTATCATTATCATCATCATCATCAACATCCTAATTTTAGTTATTTGCAGAAGAAGAAGATGGATAGAAGACATGTAGGAATATTTCGAGAAGTAGAAATGTAATTATTGCGATTGCAAAAGGTATTTATACAATACGAAAATTAAAATATAATAATAATAATAATATTATTATTATTATTATTAGTAGTAGTAGTAGTACTAGGAGGAGGAGCAATAAAATAGGTATGTTCAGTTAAATCCACTGTATGAAGGGTAGGAGACTGCCTGTTCAGTATCAACAAAAATGGAGAGCCATGTATTTTTATTATGTTAAGTAAAATGTCCCTCGGCAGGGAAATTTAACGAGCGCCGTGTTTATTAGCAGTGTTAATCTTGCAGTTTTTTATTTCCCCTACTACCACCAGCATGTAATTATAAGAGTAATGACCAGTTTATGAAACCGAGCGCTGCACTCCGGGCAAGAGTCAATTATGTCAAGTCTACCGTTGTGAATATCCACACAATTTTCCCCACATACATACGTGCTAAACTAACACTTTGTCAAAATTTTATAAAACAGCTTAGGGAATGAATAATTATTCCTCAACATAAGGGACACAAAGATAAAAATTAAACGATAAAAGATTGTACATTTGTAATACATGGTGATAAATTCAAGCCAACGCATGCGATTATACAATTTTTAAAATACTGATAATAACTACATACAATGCTATCTCATGTACACTAGAGACATTTACGTTGTTGTATTATACTTTGCCCTCGTTTATAGTGGCGCCCTCAAGTACTTTTCTCAAGGGTATCATATATTATAAATAAACGTAATAATAATAATAATAATAATAATAATAATATTAAATAAAACATGCATATCTTTACATACAAAATTACGACACTATAACACTGTAATTAAACCAGAGTGCCTCTATGGAGCAGAAACATAATAATAATAATACTTTATTTATTCTGGCAGAGTTAAGGCCATAAGGCCCTCTCTTCCACTCAACCAGCACAAATACAAATAAATATTTGACAAATATAGATATACACTATACTAATTATAAACAGTTAAAGATACAATAATGTAGCAATGTAAATGTCATGTACAAACAACATTAATTTTGAACAGAAAAAAAGATATCGAAAATATAGTGAAAAAGAATACAAAATTATAAGAAAAGTTTTAGGTCCACAAGTCATAGATGAAGCATTTAGACTCAGAAGTAAAAAGGAAATAAAAATATATACAGACATTCATAGCGATATTAGAAAACGAAGGTTAAAATTTTATGGTCATATTACACGAATGAACTCAAATAGGCTTACAAAACAGATAATGGAATTCTACGAAAACAGAAGTAAAGCTCCAGTGGATACTATGAAGTGGATCGATGAAGTCAAAAAGGACTTAAAACTGGCAGGAATTACTAAAGAAGATATCCCAAACAGAGATATATTTAGACTTAAGGTGAATAAATGGCAAGTTGACCAAGAGGACAAACCGAAGAAAAAAACTGGAACAACTTGGACAGATGATAGAAAACAAGCTCATAGCAAAAGAATGAAAGAACTTTGGGCTCAAAGGAAACGCCTCTAAGTACTTTGCATAGTCCTACATGGGCTCATCCGCAATAAAAAAAATAATATTATTAATATTAACTAGTGATCGGCAAGTGGTCGAAATTCGACCATAAATAACACGTAACCGCACTTATTATCTTACTTTTAATTATATTAGACATTGTTAGCTTCAAATTGTATTAAATAGTTAGTTTTGAATTGTATTTTATTTTATTTGACATTGTACTGGACGTTTCATTGTCATATATATATATTAAATGGATTAACTGACACCTTAAGATTAGTATTATTTTGCTTTGACATATTAAGATTGGTATTACTTTGCTTTGACATTCATTTATTGGATTACATTATATATTTTGTTTTGTTTATCCATTTACCCATAGTAATTCTGCCAGAGGGCAGGTCTTTCACTGCAATCATAGCATTTTCATGTTATGCTTTGCAGCTTTACTAGGGAACTATAGGTGTGGTAGCTTCTCGTTGCTTTCCACACCGATGAAGGATGATGATGATAGTGATAAGGATGATGATGATGATGGCCGGATGATTTTCGGGGACCGTTGGGTCCTAAGCGTCTTGACACCTGTCTTACAAGTGAGTAAAAACCCCGGGAAAAACCTCACCCAGGAAGCTGTCCCGACCGGGAATCGAACCCGGGCCCGCTGCGCGTGACAAGTTAGCACGCTACCTCGAGACCACAGCGGTGGACGTAAGAGATATAATGAATTCTATAAGGAAATGTCGGAGCAGGCCTAGTAGTCTATACAGGAAGAAAATAAGTTTTCTCAAAATCAGCAAAACTCCACCCCGAATGCTCAGTATTTCAAGCCGAGCAGCTCGGAATTCAGATGGCACTAAAATGGATAAAAAATATACAAAAACCTAAAACTAAATACGCCATAAACGTTGACTCACAAGCAGCACTTAAAGCAATCAAAAAAAGCAAATCAGCCAATCCCATTGTAAGTCAAATCAGGGCAGATCTTCAATACATACAGAGTAACAACCAAGTAAACTTCTATTGGATCCGAGGCCACACTGGACATTACGGAAACGAAAGGGCAGATTTCCTAGCAAAAATAGACTCAACGTTTCAAAGAACTCTAGTATATGACCGACTACCTATTTCATTTTGTAAACAAAAGCTCCTTCAATACTACACAGACATCTGGAACGCGCTGTACACTTCATCACACAAAGGCCACCAAACAAAACTCTTCTTCCCAAACATCCATACCAGGCAAGAAACCGTCCTAAATCCAACTTTCGTACTTACACAATTCCTCACAAACCATGGAAAATTCCAACAATACCTACACAGAATTGGAAAAGCAGCCTCACCGAAGTGCCCATGCTCAGAAGACGACCAAACAGCTATGCATCTTTTACTTCACTGCAAGTTACAAGAAAAGAACAGACCAGCGCACATCAAGGACCCAAATATAGTGCTAAGAAAAGTTATTAAAATGCCAACAACAATCAAATACATAAATGAAATATTCCAGACACTGAAATAATCCATATTAATTGTAATCCATTAATTGTTAAACCATATAAAGTGTAAACTAAATATCCTGCGATATACCCACATGGTAAAACGCAGGTTGTAAAAACTTGTTCAAATTAAAAAAAAAAAAAAATGGTAAAAACTGTATTGAGTATTGTACAAATTTTGTAGATTGTAGACGTAAGGAGGGTGAAGTGTGACGAATAGAGACTTCTAAATAAAGTATTCGACTCAACTCGAGGGAGGGAAGTGGGGCGAAATAACTGTTTCCAAAATTCCAAAATTCCAAAATTGATAACACTAAAGCTTGCCAATAGCTACTACACAAAAAAAAGTCAGTTGACGAACAAAGGACAAAAAAGGAACCCAACTGGTTTGTTTTGCCTTTTAATACATAAATGATAATAATAATAATAATAATAATAATAATAATACTGAAAAAGTTACGCCATGAGGCATTTTCTTCTACTCAAGTAGTAACAACAACAAAAATACAAAACTCATTAGTGTGTACGTAAAATTATATTTTTATCCATCCATCCATCCATAGTAATTCTGCCCGCGGGCAGGTCTTTCACTGTAATCATAGAATTTTCATGCCATGCTTTGCAGCTTTACTAGGGAATTGTAGGTGTGGTAGCTTCCCGTTGCTTTCCACACCGGTGAAGGATGATGATGATAATGATAAGGATGATGATGATGATGGCCATATGATTTCGGAGACCGTTTGGGCCTTAAAGTTTTCCTGACATTTGTCTTACAGGTGATGAAAAACCCCGATAAAAACCTCACCCAGGAAAACTGTCTCGACCGGGGATCGAATCCGGACCCGCTGCGTGACAAGGCAGCACGCTGCCTCGAGACCACAGCGGTGGACATTATTTTTATACAAATTAAGCTTAATGATCAATGAAACTAATATTTCCAATACTGTTAATGAGAATTAATCAAGATGTAAAATGGTTCTGGAGAAAAAGACTAACATAATTATGAAGAAGATATAATTTTTATGTAAATAAAACAATAATTAAAATTAGATAAGCTATAGATTACTAATATTAAATTAATAATTATTACCTTGTGCTTTGAAGTACACTTATGTCCGACATATAATAATAATAATAATAATAATAATAATAATAATAATAATAACAATAATAATAATAATAATTATTATTATTATTATTATTATCTTTGGTACCTGAGAATATCCTTAATTGAAAAGCTAATGGAAGAAGCGGACGAGGCAGGTCTAGAGAACGATGGATGGAGTGAAGAGAAGTATGGAAGCTACAGATTTGAGGAAAGAAGATGCTTTAGACAGGAACCTATGGCGACAAATCACTTTGGTGTATTGTGGAATATTTATAATTAATATTATTATTATTATTATTATTATTATTATTATTGTTATGGTAAAGGACTCTTGTCATCCCAACTTCTCTAAAAAATGTTAAAAAATTACTATCTGATGAGTAATGTCTTTTTTACACAACATTTTATTTCGAATTTTTTTCTGACAAATTAAACTGCTCTTCAAAGTAGAGGCCATCAAATTCCATGGTCTTAAGTCATTTTCAGCGAGGTTTATTGTCGTGCTAAGGTTCTAGTCACTGGTTTCTGATGCGAAGAATTCGTTGGGACCCACTTCCAAAGTTTCAATGTTTTCGAAATTTTACGCAAGAAATGAGCCAAGGACCAAAACAGATGATACCGGTAAACTTAATGCGCAAGATCAGGGCTACATGTTGGATGTGGTAGAAGTTCGATTCCTCGAAATTCTTGAATTTTTATCGTGATTGTTTGTGCAGTATGGGGTCCGGCTTATTTAGGAACAAAATTAGACCATTCAGGCGATAACACAATGTAAATTAAAAATAGAATCGCACAAACAAAACAAACAATAAATGATTTAAACTCTGTTTTGTGGAGCAAAAATATTACAAAAAATAGAAAATTACAAATATATCAAACCATAATTCAGGGCATTTTAACATATGGTGTTGAATTCTGGCAAATTCCTACCAGGGAAATGAAAAGAATTTTAAGTACAGAAATGGATGTTTTAAGAAGATCAACTGGAAAATCTAGAATGGATAAAATACTAAATAAAGAAATAAGGGAAATTATGGGTGTGCAAGAGGAGCCGGACATCATATACATTATAGAAAAGAAAATATGTCAGTGGTATGACCATGTCAAAAGAATAGCAGAGCAAAGATTGCCTACAATTGTTATGGAAAGGAGGAAAAGAAGAAGAAGACCGAAGAAAACTAGGACAGAAAGAGTACAAGCGGCTATGAATATTAGAGGATTGGAGGAAGATCAATGGATGGACAGAGAAGAATGGCGTTTGGTTTCCGGAAGACGGTGGCAGCTGCCATAATACCGGTGGATGATATATATATATATACAGAATGGTTATTCTTCGAATTATAATATATGGATGTGAAACATGGTCTCTTACTTTAAGAGAGGAGAAAATATTACAACTATCTGAGAATAAAGTGCCTAGGAAACTATCTGGATGAAACAGAGACAAACAGGCAGGCGAAAGGAGAAAAACACGTACCGGTGAGCTATATGATATTTATGGGAAGACATGTAATATGAACAGTTAAGTTTCGCAGACCGCGACAGACAAGACATGTGGCACGAATGGGGAATGAAAGAGGGCCATGGAAACTCTGTAGCAAATTCATAGGGAAAGTGCTTAGTAGATAGGCCAAAAATGAGGTGGGAAAATAACATTTACCATGATCTCAGGGTGGAAAATTATAGAGGAAATGATTTTTTTCTTAATGGCATCGTGCTTTGATTCAAACCTTCTAAAAATTAAAGAAAATTACGAATTTCAGAAATATTAGAAATAATAGAATTTTATAATCTCTGACTGAAAACACTCGCTAATGAGGCGATTAGATGGGGTAGTTTCATCTTCAACAAAACAACACACTAATGATCAGATTAGGACTTTTTATGGTATTTCACTTCTTTTAACTTATTCCAATGCTTTGTCATTATATTATAACGTATTTTCTTTTGAGAACATAGCTGAAACTCTGCAAGTGAAAGGCCCTCCTCTCTCTTTTTTTTATAGAGTTTAACTTAAACAAAATAACATCGCGTAACCTAGCAACGCAGTGTAAAGCACGCAAACACGTCGTCAACTGTTACTTCGATAGTACCTTATTTGTTATTAGTGACATCTGTCTACAAAGTGTATTTATATCTCCGATATTACGCTCATAATGCTTTTAACCTAAAAAAACTTGACCACCTACGCTTCTTGTTCAATATTAATGCAATGATTAACAAATATAATATGTAGGAGTACTAACGTACAAATATCAACGTTCCTATTGGATTCAGAGTTGCAGTCGATACGATAAAACAATCTTTGAAAACTAACGAAATAGTATATTACGATGCGAGGTTGGGAAGTGGTTTTTACACAAGGGAGAAAATGTTTAAAAATCTGGCGATAGCGAGGTTTTTAATTCCCGAGATTGTTAAAAAAAACTTCACAAACGTGTGTTGTAAATTATTTTTTGCGCGATGGTGTTTGAAAAATAATAAATAATAGTAAAATAATAACATCTTCGTTGGAAATGTTTGCGTTCATTATAAACAACTGATTAACGTTAACAGTGTGAGCAATGTTTATTAGTTGAATCTGCAGTAGGCCGTGACACCAATCAGTCATAAAATGGCGGCAAGTACGTATTTATTGTTTTATATTATTTCAAATAAAGTTCAGTTCATTTAAAATGCAGTGATTTGTTTCGTATAATGTATATTAACACTACATTTTGGACATATGTTTGTATGTACATTGTACGTAGTATACATAGAGGACAGTGGATTATAATATGTAATATTACAGTATAGTTATTTAGATTGGCAACCCCGAAATGTAGGAAGTTGCACTTCCAATCATGGTCGCCATTGCTTTAAGTAATTTACGACAAAACGCACTATCGCGCAAAACATTATTCATTCTAGTTCGGGTATCCCATTTTGTATCCCTAAATGACCTCTTTTCTGGTTGGAAAAGTGAAGTGTAAAATATGTCAAGTAATCTTTTTCAATTCTCGGGGTAACGTAACTCCGCCTTCTAGGCGCCCCAACCTCAGAAGTGGATTCACAATTAAACAAAATGCTATGAAAGAACACTAGAAATGTCGAAATGACAACCTGGGGCATTAATTTTTTTTTTTTTTTTTTTTTTCAATTACAGTCTCTCCTTCTCGTGGTAGACCTTGTTAAATGAAGTAACCCAGTCTAAGGTTGTGGCATCCAATCCCTTCGGCAGATAGAGTCAGTACATCGGGTTTTGTCATAGTTGCTCGGAGCTTGGAAGCGGGGGTTAAAATTTCGTGTGACGGCAGATGAACTAATAATTTAGTCCATTGCAGCACTCACTTCAATCGATTGATATTAAAGAGTGACTTCTGCATCTTTGCCAATTTGTTTTTCTTTTCACGTTTTTTATTTCATAAATATAGTCCAATTTAAGATTTTTCACAGAACCAATGACGTCAAGGAATTCATTTTTACTATGAAACACGTTAGAAGTATTAGACACTAATTTGGATGCTGTTTGTAAGAACATCTATGCTGTCCTTCTGCAAAATTTAAAAATTGTCATAAGTCCCTTTTAAAAATCATGCAGTTCATACAATGTACAGTGAATGAGGTGTCATACTACAATATTCTCTAGGGGTGGTCATACCGATATCAAAGCTCCCAATAAAATATTAAGCTTTAAGGCTGGTGAACTAAAAAAAAAAATCTCGTCATGATACTTTCACATGTATTAAAAAGATTGCCTTAGAAAAAGTTTATATGAAGTGGATTTGCACGTAGGCAAAGTTAACAGGTGCTAAAGAGCCGAAGAAGAAGAAGAAATATAATTTTTCTCCATATTGCAATAAGGAGGACGATACTCTAGGGGTGAGCACACCGATATCGAAGCTCCCAATAAATGGTTACGTTTAAAGCTGACGAACAATCCTGGAAAAAAAAAATCTTGTCTTGAAACTTTACATGTGTTAAAAAGATTGCCTAAGGAAGGATATATCTGGGAAGAGGTGTCATGCGCTAAATAGCCGAGGAAGTAGAATACGAAATGCAATTTTTCTCCATCCCTCAATACATAACTAATAGACAACTTACCTCAAAAGCAATCCCTTATGACACCCTCACACAAACAAAGATCCCAGCAACTGAAGTATAAAAGTGACAAAATATAATTACTACATAAATAACCTCTATAAAAAGGCTTCGATGGTAATTTTGCTAACGAGGGGATATGGAGGAGATTGCGTACTTAAATGACCAAACGAATGCTGTCGGAAAGGTCGAAGGCGATAAGCCAGACCAAAAGTAATGCAATGTTCGAAGGATGAAGTAATTTCACTACAAAATAAAACTTTCTAGAAATAATGCGTGCATGCCTTTCATTAGAACAATAATCTCCGGAAGTAAAATCCCCTCTCCGGGTGGAGAACCATGGGAAAGGTTTAAGGTATTGTAGATGCGATGGGGACGGGAAATTAAAAAGGGACATGTAAATCTCTTGTAAGAAAACCAGAGAGAAGCTACTCAGTAAATAGTTCAAGAATGAGATGGGAGAACAATATTAACCATTTTTTGGGTGCTACGCTGCAGCTGAACGATCTAAGGCATCATGTCTTGGCTCAGAGCTATGGGGTCCTACGTTAGTTTGAGTTCCTATGGGAGATAAAATGTACTCATGGAATTTCGGTCAATATAGAACCGGTGCCTATGGAATATAATGGAGAATTTAGGTAGCTGCAATTGAGTAGCGATTCCAGGTTGAAAAACTAGATGCAACCGTAGGACAATTTAACACTCTGACCCTACGTCAACCCTATACTGGTTGGAAGATCATCCAACACTGAAAATAGTATGTGTGGATGTGATGCTATTAGCCGGCTGGTAGGACAAGGAGATTCTAGGCCAGACGTGACTTGAAGATTATTATTTGAGGTAAGTGGATTGTACAGTGAACGATTGGAAAATAAACTGTGCTTATAATGTATCACTACATTTTGTGGATAACCAACTCCAAATACAACCCAAACTATAAGCCAGAACATTAAAAAAGAAGACCAGAAATGATACAAGTTTAAAATTGTTTAAGGTTATGGCTGTTTCAGCACTGTTATATGGGAGTGAAACTTAGATACTGCGAAAGGGAGATTGGAATAAAATACAGTCAGCAGAAATGATCAAAGAAGCGTTGGAAATAATCCATTTAAAAGTAATTAGGCCGGAACAGAAGATTCTCCTAAATATTGAAGTGATGCTGGTGATAGTGATGATGATACTACAATACAAGGATATGAAAAAGTAGAAAACAATGCAACTATCTGTTATTTTTTAATTTAAATATGAAGGCAACATTTTGGCTGAAAATTTAACTTTTTATGTTTGTCGTAGGCATCGTATATTGTTATCAGTAATATTAAAAATGCTATTTGCTAATTGTTAAACATTCAATTTTCATACATCAAAATGTGATAAAGGCTGTATAATTTAGATAATACGGTAGTTTGGAAAGACTGACTCTGGGTATGTTACAATTTGAGATAAGTTTTAGATACATGTTTAGAGTAAATTCGGCTGTGATTACAGTAATTAATTAATTTAAAAATCCAATTCAATTATTAACATTACATTGTTTCCTGAAAGTTAAACTTTACCACAAAAATAACCCGGAAATGCAAGTAAGTCTTTGTAAATAATGTATATTCCGAATTGCGTTATCCGCAGTTTTTCATTGAAATAACTTATGCTATAAATATAAATATCAGAAACTAATAACCTAAGCTACAAGAAACTAAGAAGGATTTGTTTACTACGAGTTAAGGTTATTCTATACAGTGCCTGGTATTTTCCATATGAGGAGTTAATTTTCAAAAGTCTTTACCAAAACGGACTTTTTGTGTGTGTGCTTTTTTCTCTCTATAGTTCTCTTATGTACAAATCTCATCATTTGGATTCAGAATAGTATATTACGATGCGAGGTTGGGAAGCGACAGAAGCGAGGAAAATGTTTAAAAACCGAGCAATAGCGAGGTTTTTAATTTCCGAGATTCTTAAAACAGTTCACAAACGTGCGTTGTACATTATTTTTTGCGCGATGGTGTTTTCAAAATAATAAATAATAGTAAAATAATAACATCTTTGCTGGAAATATTTGTGTTTATTGTAAACAAATGACTAACGTTAACAGTGTGGGCAATGTTTATTAGTTGAAAGTACAGGAGGCCGCGAGACCATTATTATTGATAAAACGACCGCAAATACGTATTTAATGTTTTATATTGTTTCAAATAAGGTTCAGTTCATTTAAAATGCAGTGATTTGTTTCGTATAATGTATATTAACCCTATCTTTTGGATATTTTGTTTAAATACGTTGTACGTAGTATACATAGAGGACAGTGGTTTTACTTCCCACACGCGATTTGTAATATTACATATTACAGTATAGTTATTTAGGTTGGCAACTCCGAAATGTAGGAAGTTGAACTTTGAATCATGGTCGCATTGCTGTAAGTATGACAAAACGCAACTATCGCGCAAAAAAAAAAAAAATACAACATAGCTTTTCTAATTAATTCTTATTCACAACTCCATGACGCGACAAACCTACTAGGCACTTGGTCTACTAGCTGGCAGCTGCCCTCACATCCACATGTGTTAATTACAGATAGGGACAATATAATCCAGCCAGTAAAAGAATGGCATGAGGTAATTTAACACTCAAAATACTCACGATGCTGGATGGACACCGGTCCCATACTGGTCCAAATTCCATAAGAAAATGTATTCCTCCATAAGGATTCGAACGAGCATAAGTCTTGTAGCTTTACATCAAGACATCAAGCCTTTAACTCCTAAGGCTACGGCACGAAACTTAGACGCTTTAATATCTAATTCATTATGATAATAGGATGTCTAGAGTTCCGCCTTCCAGGTGCCCAAACCTAACAAATGGATTACAATTCCGCCAATGCCAGGAAAGAAAACCAGAGTTGTCATAGAATACAACCTGGTGGCATTAAAAAAAACAATGTCTGGGGTGTAGTTAATAAGCTGTGTGTTTATATTAATCAAAATTTTACATCTATATACTGTAAATTCTTCTTCTTCTTCTTCTTCCTTTCATGTGATAGACCTAGCGGTTGGTTATGGTCTCAATCCAATGTTTGCAGGGTTTGCCAAATGAGCTTTCGCCTGGTGGCTGGTAATTTAAGATTTGACGTGGTATTCTTGTTCTGCTCATTCTTCTTACGTGAGATTTCCAGTTGTTTCTGTATTTTTGAACTTATTCCATGATTGATTCTGTTTGTAATTCTTTGAGAATCTCAGAATTCCTTTTATGGTATATACTGTACATAAAATATAAAATCCGTGAAAAATGGAATTTGCGTGCAGTTTAAAGACAGGTGAGAATGAGTTATTAATCCAAGGATCTTGTATGATATGTCCAATAACAAATCACTGTACTCTTCCTGTTTTTCTCCCTTACTTGCTATCTCAAACATGATTTTAATGTTATGTTAATACAAGTACGTAGCCTATGCAAAAAAAAAAAAAATTAAGTCGAACATTTTTCTTTACAGATTTAACAGAAAATGGATTTTAAAATCATATTAATCTTACTACTCTTCGGAACCAACTTAGGTAATATAACCCAATTCAAACTAATTTAATTCACTTATTCTTATGTTGAGTCATCCATATATATTAAAATTTCTTTTCACGAATATACGTTTCTTGTGTTCATTGTGAACCAAGAATCAAAATAAAAATAATATATAATTATGATTAATATCGTCAATACTAACAGTAATAATAATAATTGCACATGTGACCATATCCCTCTTCCCATTCACTTCGGGACGGGATCTCGATGCACCAATACAGACGTGCGGATGACCAGAGAACAAGTGATAGATAGATGGATAGATAGATAGATAGATGGATGGAAAGCTCAGCGGCCATCACTTAAGTGTTGGCGGTAAGCAATCCATTTTTGTCCTTCTTAACAGGTAGAACACCGGGTTCCTGTAAAATACATAGGCCCCGGTTTAAATTTTGAATTCAAATTTGAAGTTAATTAGCAGAGTGAAGTCGGAAGCGGATCTTTTCTGGTTCTATTCCAGCATTTGCTCTTTGGATTGAGGGAAATCGCTTAAAACCTCAATCGGAATAGTCGATCACACGGAATCTTGGCTTTCGGATGAGTCCATATTGGGAGGACATCCAGGCTTCTCTTTATTTAAATATAATGTGCCTACATTTCAGATTATTACAATTATTCATACAATTATGATAACGTGCATTTTTTAAATTGTTTTACTCTTCAGTTGTTGTTGCTGTTCTATCTGTAGTTGTCAGGTGATGTCAGTTTCTCTGGAACTGGTGGGATGAACCTGTTGCAGTAATATTAGTTATTAGTTTTTTAATTTGTTGTATTTATATATTTTATTAATGCACATTATATGCGAATGTTGTAATTATAATTGAATAATTGTGTAATGTGTTTCTGTGTGTGTGTGTGTGTGACCTTATCAGCTTTCACCGGTCAAGTGTTGTCCAGGATCCATTTTGGACGCTTGTGTTTGTTATTGGTTGTTTCATAGGTTCCTAGCGATGCCACGAGTGGATTATCATGGCCTTCACATGTATTATACAATTTAAGAGCCATGCGTTTAATATAGCAAATTATAAAAATTGAAATAACTGCACATACATCACAACTTGACAACTGAAAGTGACGGAACGCTTGCTTTACTGGTCGATATAGTGTTTCACAGAATGATTACAGTATGTTTTCTAAAGGACAGAGTTTTTTTATATTTAAATACAATGTAGCCTACAGTGAGATTCTTGAAGGACGCAACCGCTTGCCTGCTTTATGGTAGATGTAGTAAGTTGTTATTACAGTACACATACGAGTATAAACCGCAAATCATTCCCCCGACTATGTAACTCATGCCCTAAATGGGAGTCAATGACCAATCACATTTCAATCAATTTTGATTTACAAACAATCACAGTAGTTTCACCTCGATTTTATCAACTTAATTTTATCATATTAAAACAAGCTCCTCCTTTTTAACATTCTGAATAGGCCAGAGCATTATCTTGCAGTGACTGACTCTCTAAGAAATACGTTGAATATAAGAAATTTATATATTAAGATGTAAGAATCCTAGAATGCAATAAGTCATCCAGGGACACACTCAAACACACAAAAAAATTCCATAAAAATAGGTCCAGTTGTAAAGGCATTTTTTTTAAATTCCGGATTTCAAGTAAACCCCCACTTCTAACTATCGGATTTCGCTGATTTTTGGAGAGTACCTTCCTCGGTTTATTTTAATACGATATTCCCAGTTGTATTGAGAAACATCGAAAATTGCGATCGCTAGAGCGATTTTTAAATTTTCGTTATAGGTGAACTCCTACAACTAATGATTTTGAACATAATAGATAACGACTAAAAACTCGCCACATTTGAAACCCCTTATATACAAATTTTCACGAAGATCGGCTGAACGGTTTAGAAGTCTATAAAGGACATAAGCCTACAGACACACATACATTCATATATATATATATATATATATATATATAGTTAAAAAACTGAAAAAGTATTAATAGTAATGTTTGAAAGTGTAGATATGCAAAAGTTGTGAGCAGTCTTTGTTGTCTCATCTTGTCCGTCGCCGTGGCGTCGTCGGTAGAGTCCATACCTTCCACTCCCGCGACTCGGGTTCGATTCCCGGCGGGGTAGGGGATTTTAAAATCTCCACCTTAGGTCTGTGTGTGTGTCCTGTCTTGTGTTTGTATGTGTGAATAAGATAAAAAGGTTAACAAAGGAAAAAGAAAAAAAAGGAAGAACAGTGTAAACAAAAGAAAAAAAACGAGAAAGAAAGAAATTAAGGGGAAAAAAAAGGTTGTGATTTGTTGTATTCAAAGTTGGATCACTTAACTCAAAGGCTTTGTAATCATATTTGGCTAGTTTTCATGTTGCTAAAGCTGGAAAACCTCATTATATAGGTGAGGAACTTCTATCTGTGGTTAAACATATTGCGTTAAGGATATTGTTAAAGTCATGTTCGATGACAAGGTAGCAAGGTATCAATGAAATGGCTAGTGACGTAGAAAATAAACTGGTAACGAGAATAAAATAGATTGATTGTATTGCAAATTATAAATAAATCAACAAACATTGTTAATTCGTCTTATTTCATTTGTTTCGTTAGGTATGGATGAAGATTTTCGTTTTTATGAAAACTTGTGCAAACAGAATGTATTTTCGAAGTTCTTAATTAATATATTATTAATAAGGCTAGGATTTGTATGTAATTACATATCCTTTCCCTTTGCTTACACATGGGTAAAATTGATAAATGTCCATAATTACAAACTAACTTATTATATATGAAAATTTATCATTATATATTTTTACATATTTGATCATAATTACATATTTTTACATATTTTAAAGATTGTTATGTAAATTTACACATTATGCGTCTTAATTAAAAAATTCATAAGTGGAAAATAATTTAGAACAATATTTGTGATATTTGTTTACATTAAAAAACTCATATACCTAATTGTACACTGAAACTGTTTTTTCCAACCTATACAAAAGTTGGTGAGAAACGGTCAAAGAAGAATTCCATTTACTAAACACGATAAACTTAGATACAGAAACACTCTGAAGACTTGAGTACACGATTCCACATAGCAAGATCTCTTTTAAAACCTGAACGATCTACTCTGTTTATGAATTAAATAGTAGAAATACATGAGGGGCACACCGTGGTATAGTTGGTTAAGGCAATGTCCTACAGGCTGGAAAATTGAGGGTCGAGACCCGATGGGATCAGGATTTTTAACTGCTTAATTTCTGATGGCATCATGACCCTGGGATGGACTCAGCCTATAAAAAATGAATACCATACCATGTAGTGGGGGTAAAGACGGCTTTCACACAAAGATAAAATCTCATGCCCGTTATCTAGAAAGGTGGGAGCCTTAACATCCCAATGTCCCTAAGGCCTGTAGTGGGATTATTTTATAATAGAAACATGACAATATCGTTCTTACCAGGTTGTCAAGTATTTAACTGTCCCATTCCTTCAAATTTGATATATCTGAAAGTTAGTCTAATATATAGAAATGAATGTTTGTTTGTTTGTACTTCATGCGCGGCCATACCGTTGATCCGATTGTGATGGTTTTTTTTGAAAAATGTTCAGGAGATACCCGGGATGAACATAGACTATAGGATATCCTTAAAAATCACACTTTGTAGTGGAAAACGCGAAAAAATGTAGCTCTTTCGACGCTTATATGGCTTACTCTGTCTAAACCATAAGAAATACATAAAATTAATGTAAATAGAATAGAATATCTCAAAAAGCTCTACAAAAAATCCGCGACAGCACATGTTTTACCTGTTACGGATAACTCACAATAACCATTTTTGTCTTTCATTGATGCCAAGAAGATCGAGACAAGTACGTAGATTCCTGTGCAAGCATAGCAGCACATTCTTTTACGGATAACTCACAATAACGAATTTTGTCTTTTAGCTCATTTATGCCAAGAAGATCGAGATAAGTAGATTCCCGGGCAACACCGGGTAATCAGCACTGGAAATCTTAAAATAATTACGATATGCATTTATAATTATTTTTCACCTTACTTATTCAACTAATCATAAGAAATACATTAATTTTTATGATGATCTTGTAGAAGATTCCCTGGCTGTTGGCAGTGGTCTTGAGGCTTGTAGTTCCCCGACATCTCTGGCGAAACGTCGGGGAACTACAAGCCTCAAGACCATGGCCAACAGCCCGAAAATCTTCTACAAGATCATCATAATAACTACGGCCGTAAGTCAATACATTAATTTTTGTCTTTCAGCTCATTTATGTCAAGAAGATCAAGATGAGTTGATTTCCGGACAACGCCGGGTAAACAGCACGGGGTATCTAAAAATAATTACGATATAAATTTTCTCTATTAACTTATTAAACTAAACATAAAACACATTAATTTTCGTATTTGAGCTCATTTATGTCAAGAAGATTGGGATATGTAGATTCCCTGGCAACGCCGGGTAATCAGCACGGCGTTTCTGAAAAATATAAATTTATAATTATTTTGCCTTCTACTTATTCAACCAAACATAAAAGCCCATTCATTTTCATTTATTTAGGCGTAGCAGCGCACGCCGGGTATTACCTAATATTTAGTATAAATTTATATAAAATAAAATTGTAATTTTTATGTAATCTTACATATTTTACATCATGTTATAGGATAAATGTGTACACATTTTGCATGTTAATATTACAAAAATATCCTAGCCTTCATTATTAACCACTGTATTGAAAAAAATATATACATATGTTGCACTAATTTCCGATGGATGCTGCGCAATGTGAAAACGTGAGAGTGATGCTTTTGTGCGTGTTCTTAAGTGACCCCAGATGAAACTAGCGTACATTGCTTTATTTACAGGGAAGCATTGACTATTAATATCAAATTGGGTGATAAGAAAAGGGCTTTTGACATTTCAGATAAATTTATAATTTTCATAAAAGCTCAGCCATTGAATGCGAAATTTTTCTAGCTTAGAAAAAAGGTTTTCATATTTTGAATAGTTGCAAGTATAAAGTCCACCGCTGTGGTCTCGAGGTAGCGTGCTGTCTTGTCACGCAGCGGGCATGGGTTCGATCCCCGGTCGGGACAGTTTCCTGGGTGAGGTTTTTTCGGGGTTTTCCCCACATGTGAGAATAAATGTCAGGAAGCTTAGGGCCCATCCGGTCATCATCATCATCATCCTTCACCGGTGTGGAAAGCAACGGGAAGCTACCACACCTAGTATTCCCTAGTAAAGTTGCAAAGTATTGCATGTAAACGCTTAGGAGTAAGAGTGGTCTGCCCTACGACTGAGTGATCCAGTGGCGGGCAGTCCATCGGTTCCCCATTAAAAGAGGAACCCCGGGTTCCAAGACACAGTCCATTTGTCCCGGTTAATTTTGAAGTTTGGGTTAAGTACCTGTGGAATCATCGATGCTCACCTTGAGGAAAAAATGGCAACAACAATGGGAGCAAGAACAGCATAGTCGTCAAACTCAGGAATTCTTTCCTAGAGTACGGGCGTGAATGCGCATGCCATGGATAGTGCCGAACCACAACGTGACTCAATTGCTGTCCGGGCACGGGCATTTCAAGGGTAAACTGTTTGAGAGAGGACTCGCCGAAACAGCAGTGTGCAATTGTAACAACCATGAAGAGGACACCGTCACTCATGTGCTATATCATTGCACTAAATACGGTGTCTTCTGAAGAGAACTCGAGTTTGCAGCCATGGAAGGAGGAGTCCACTGGCCGCCGCCCCTGGAGTACTGGACAAGGAAGCAACCGTACAAAGCAATCACACGCTACATCGGTAGAGTTCTATGATTAAGAACTGAAGAAGATGGCAGAAGAAGGATGATCCGTCATTAACATTCCCATCTTCATAATCACACACCACACACACACATACACATAAACACAAACAGCAAACACACACACACACACTAACACAAACAAACACAATTACTCTCATATCACGTATCATCAAAACAATTATCATTACTTTAAGTATTATGCATATTTATTTTATGCATCACTAAACACAAACTCACAACAACAAACAAACACACAATACTTTTTACTTCATATAACATCTACACTTCACATACCCAAAATCTGTATGTATTATGTTTATTTATTCAATAAAGATTAGATAGTAGTTAGAGCAGACCCGGGGATAAGGGCATTATGCCCGAGGTAATCCGGGGGGGACTCTGAATAAAAAAATAATTAAGTACCTGTGATGATGGATAGCTTTGGATGGCCGGCGGCAGCAAGTACCCGGATACGGTTATGTTTGATTAATTATTGTTTGCGGAATTTTCAGAGTTCGTTTATTATTTCGTATTTTTAATTTGATTTCGCGTCGGTGAGCAGCGATTTTCTTCGTGTTTTATGAATTTTATCGGTTCGCCAATAGGCATGTTCCAAGTGTTGCTTGGCAGCGTTCCTGTGCGTTGATTGGTTGGGAGGATCTAGTGATTTATTTCGTGATTTTTATTTCGAATTTGTATTTATGATGTTTAATTTGATGATTATTATTGTTGCAGGTGATTGAGACGTTTCTTGTTCAGTTAGAATTTATTAAAGTTGTCATTTTTATCTTTTTTTGGTGATGTATCCCGTGAGCCAATTGCAGTGAAAGACCTGTCTCGGGCAGAATTACTATGGACGGGTGTAAGAATAAATATACCTTTGTTCTTAGATAATAATTGGCTGACCACCATGGTTCATATGACAGACTTATTTTTCGAACTAATTTAACTCTATTTGTCCCTTCAAAACCCAACCATCCCTGCGTTCCAAAGTTATGATAAAGTCGTCATTCCAGAAACATATAAATCTGTGGTAGGGTGTATCAAAAGTTATGTTCCTTTTCTATTTTTATTTATTTATTTATTTATTTATTTATTTATTTATTTATTTCAAAACTTACGCTATCTTCTGAGAGAAAATTAATTTTCTTTACTTTCTGAGTTTCGTGATTCAGCAGCATTCCATTCCCTGCCCTGAATAATGAGATCGAAATTTATTTTCCAGAATATAACAGTGATTTCAAATGGTTTCAAGCCCATTACTGTATTTCGAAAGTTCAAATTTTTCATCAAAACTAAGAGAACAGTTGTATGATATAAGTTGCGATTCTGATATTAAAATTACATTTGTATACTCAGATAAAACGTTTTGAATATCATTAAGGCGTGAATATCCTGAACTTTCGAATGAAGCAGCAAAGTTGCTCATGTCGTTCGGAAATACACTTGATGCGTGCTCTGATTTACGACTCTAGTTAACTACGATTTAATCTATTATACACCTGCTTAAGCAGAAATAACAGCCCCATCTATCGCATTAATTCGGTGAATATAAAATAGCTTTAAAAAATATTCAACATGTGTTTAATTATAGTGATATAGTTTTGTTTTATTTACTTTTTCATCCATGATTAGGGTGTACTAACTTAACTTATGATTTTCGTTAAGTTTAATATATTTCGAAGTGTATCCCAGACTTGAAGAGTTAGAGAACCACGGACTAAGAGAATTGCCGTAAATCGATAATGCAAGACAATGGCGGTTGCAACACTACTATATGGATCGGAGCACTGGGTCTTAACCAAAAACCAGGAACGAAGAATAAAAACGTCAGAAATGAGGTTCCTGAGGAGTGTGACTGGCTGTACAATAACAGATCGAAAACGAAGTGAGGATATACGAAGAGAACTAAATATATTCAAACTATTAGATACAATTACACAATGCAAAGATCAATGGATGGACCACATCAATAGAATGGATAGCAATAGAGTACCCGAAACACATTCTTCATTACAAACCACTAGGACGAAGAAGTGTTGAAAGACCCAGTAAAATATGGATAGACCAATTCTAACATGAGATCGGAACAGACCAGCAGGTCTAATCCTTGATGCTGCTGCTGATGATAATGCAAGAATAATAATTATAATATTGTTATATCAAATTTATTTTTTCTATTGTTATTTTTGTGATCCGATCTGTTTCAGGGAACTGCATTAAATGCTATGAATGTATAGATCCTTCGCCTGGTAAAGATAAATGTTATGATGATTACCATGATAGTAAAATTACCTGTCCACAAAAACGCAATATTTGTGTTACTGTTATAAATGGTAAATACTTTTATTCTACGATCTTCTAAATTGCATTATGGAATTAATTTTTAATATGTGAAAAAAAAAAAACATTTCTTTGGCTATTGAATCGAATAACTGTCATATTCAAACTAGTATATCAAGTTTATTTTAAGTCTAGAAACACCTTACCTGATTTTAATGTTGATTTGTTCTCGAACATGTTTCGATATAATCTTCTATATCATCTTCAGCTTGCCCAGTCTGGGCAATTAATGATACATTTTTACATCTTACCTCATAGTTTACGTTTTCAAGGAATTCAATATTAATTGTGGAATGCAGGCTTTCACGGCCGGTAATCATGGTATTAAAAGATTCCGGGCTATGTGGCCGTGGTCTATAACCGGCGTTTCTTCCAGACGTTTCTCCCTCAACTGCGGAGGGCATCTTCAGTGGTGAGCGCTTCCAGCTGTTCTTTCCCTACGACAGGGAAACAACAGCTGGAAGCGTTCGCCACTGAAGATGCCCTCCGCAGTTGAGGGAGAAACGTCTGGAAGAAACGCCGGTTATAGACCACGGCCACATAGCCCGGAATCTTTTAATACCACAATTCAATATTACATTGGCACCGATAAATAAATTTAGCCTTGGTATTCTATTAATAAGCAATAAGAAACTGAACACCCCAGATAGTAAAAAATCTGGAATTTATCAAATTCGTTGTAGAGACTGCAATAAAGTATACATAGGAAAAACAAAAAGGAATTTGGACACTCGCAAAAGGAACACTTCAAAATATTTTAAAATGGTGTAATTGAATAAATAATAGTTTTAAAAAACTAAAACAACACGCTTTATTATAAAATCGAACTAAAAAAATGAAAAATAATTTTAATTTTCAACACGCTTGGGATAAATAATTTTACCATCAAAAGCGTGGGGTGCTCTTTATCAATTAATATATTTGATAATAAACAGATATTGGTAAAAGTAAAGTCTCTAAGAAGAAAATGTAAAAATCATAAAAAGCACCCCACGCTTTTGATGGTAAAATTATTTATCCCAAGCGTGTTGGAAATTAAAATTATTTTTCATTTTTTTAGTTCGGTTTTCTAATAAAGCGTGTTGTTTAATTTTTTTAAAACTATTATTTATTTTTTACATTTTAGTTTTAATATTTTACAGAATAAGATAAAAATGTAAATATCTTTAAATTCGATACTATTGTAGTATGAGCTAAAAGTAATACTCTTCTAAAAAAAACCCTCCCAGCCGGATTTGAACCAGCGACCTATGGATTACTGAAATTATATACCACTAAGAGTTCACCGCTCTACCAACTGAGCTCTTACAACGATTGACTAAAAAGTCGACAAGTCCGCAACCTATTATACCAGTTTTCATTTTTTTGATTTTCTGATGATTCTGGCCAGGATTTTAGAAACAAAATATGAAATTATTGTATTGCCACGGGTCCTTTACAAGTATACAAAGTTTCAAGTCGATCCAATGTTTCTAAGTGGGTGAAAATCGTGTTCAAAGATTCCGTTACATAGATACAAAGACACTTTTTTGATTTTCTGATGATTCTGGCCAGGATTTTAGAAAATAAATATGAAATTATTGTATTGTCACGGGTCCTTTACACGTATACAAAGTTTCAAGTCGATCCAATGTTTCTAAGTGGGTGAAAATCGTGTTCAAAAATTCCGTTACATAGATACAAAGACACTTTTTTTGATTTTCTGATGATTCTGGCCATGATTTTAGAAACAAAATATGAAATTATTGTATTGTCACGGGTCTTTTACAAGTATACAAAGTTTCAAGTCGATCCAATGATTTTAAGAGGGTGAAAATCGCGTTGAAAGATTCCGTTACATAGATAGATAGATACAGGTCAAGCTAATATAAAGCGTGTAAAAAGAGGATCAACTTCTAAAACAATTGGAAAAACCTTTAGAATTGACAGTTTGGGAGAAGATATATATTCAGAAGAACCAATTTAGATCCATGAATTTCAAAATTCCTGATGAACGGAACCTGATCTCTAAGTTCATCAAATCAACACCAGATGGCAACGTTATTGAAGGAGATTCCAACGAAAATCCGGTAGTCATAATGTCGGTTGAAAATGAGATACATGGTTCTCTTGAAAACTGCAGTTCCCGTGTTAAGAAAATATAAACTATGAGGTAAGAGGTAAAAATGGCTCATTAGTTTATTAATTAAGAACAGCATGTTATTTTCCATATTTATCTATGAATAAATATTTAATATTTTCAAAATAAATATAAATTTACCTCACAAAATATTCAGAGTATTTTAAGATATATATAGTATGTTACATAAATATATAATGTTATATATTTTTGTAACATACTTAATAAACATCGTTTCTAAATTGACCCCTTTATTTTTGCAATAATAATATTCTTAAACATGTTTTTTTATAGAGGCAACCAAACACGCACTGAGATACTGCTTTGTCAAGGGTATGAAAAAAAATAAGTTGTGTGACAACCGTGCTTACGTATGTAAAGAATGTACTACCGACTTCTGCAATGGAGAACCACATAAGAATAAAGGAGGTTTAGGCATAATAATGTGTGAATCATTTTACATTATTGAAGTGATGATTTGTCTATTATTTATATTAATATTTTAAAAAGATTATACCAAAATACTTTCACCACAAATGTTACAGTATAAAATAATTTAAAATTGATTACTTATATTTGTAAAAAATACAAGTGTCAAACAAATGGTTGTTTTTTAAGATCTTTCACTTCTTTACACCGTTATACAAATTCTGAAAAGTGGAATTCTATCGTGCAAAGAATATGAATTGTGTTTCTATGGGAGTGGAGAGTCACTAAACATGAAACGACAATGAAATTAATAATTATTTCAAAAAAATTCGTTTTGAAATAAGACTTACTACGGTTTTTTAATTAATTAAAAACGGGTTACTTTAATGGCATACCCTTTTGGCGTGTCTATGGGATATTGATTCAGAAATGTCTCATTTCATCAACCAACAGTTATCAGTATTCTATATTAGCGATGAAACGGATATCCGGCAACTATCCGGTATCCGGCCTATATTTGCTATTCGGCCGGATACCGGATAATAAGCTAGTATCGGGCCGGTAACCGGAATTAAAAAAAACTATGTATTATATAAAAGCATACCAAATTTACACTAATAACGTTAAGAAAATATTATTTAATCATATTTTTTCATATTATGTAGTTACCTGCCAAGATGTTTTCGACGAATTCAACATAGGCCTAGGTAGGTACCTGCACCTACTTACCTAACCATAACATCCAATTGATAAATAGATCGATCAATTCCATGAAGTAATTAAAAACAAAAGAAAAAAAGGTAAGCTAGTTTTGTTTGGTGCATACATAGCTGCATTTTTTTTTCATCACCGCCACGAGAAATTTTAACATTGCATAACAAACAAACAAACAAACATTAAACTTTGGATCGTCACTGTTTATATCACGATATTCCCATAAAGGCGATATTTTATTTACCGGTGTCACTTTTCGTTGCTAAATATTTTTAGAATCACCTATAAAAATACTTTCATAATCTGAAAACTGGAATAGCACTTTTTTTTTAAGTTAAAATGGTCATGTTAGCAATCAATTCAACATGTCAATGAAACGCTGAACGAGAAAATTCATCCAGATATTAAATTAAACGTGTACGGCGCAAAAAGTGGACATTTTAATTTCGAGATAATTTTGGTTTTAAAATTAAGTTTAGGAACGCCGAAGATGAAAGCACGAAAAGATTTGCGGACCATCCACAAACAAAGCTGTAAAATAGTTTATAAAGCACTATTCCCTATATAACCTGAAGGAAGTGGCTGTCATTGTGGTCGTGACGTCAGATTCGATATTCAGACGTTAATCCAGGGTGAAAACATGTATTCTTCAATTGAAATGCTATATTTCCAAAATTACATAGCAAAAGAGATTGAAATTTAATAAAAATCACATCCTCACATAGAGGTTTCTTATGGAAAAAGGTTCAACTGAATCGATTGTCGATAATAATCGATACGTCATCGTACGTATTTTTCGAATATGAACGACGGCAAAATAGCCCATGCAAAATATTCAATAAATACATGTCACTTATTTATAACATAATCTTCGAAATTTGTAATATAATTTATTAGAATACATGTATAATAACCCTAAAGCTACCTAACTTATTTAAATTACTCTAACCCGTGAAAGTAATAAATATAATGACATTTATACAATATTAAATTACAGGTATGTAAATAAATTATACTACAGTGTGATTATAAAGCCCCAGTACATTTTGTGGATAACGTAGCGCAAATAAACAAAAATTATAAGGTAGTTTCTACTATCAAATTAGTGTTCAACATAACCTCCATCAATCTCAAAACGTTTCCCAACGACGTACCGTCGCCCGGAAAACATGCACCAACATATTCCCTGTAATCATTTCACTCGCTTGGCGAATGCGTTCTTTCAACACTTGCAGATTAGGAAACTTCGTTCTGTACACCTGTTGCTTGATGAACCCCCAAGCAAAAAAGTCCAGGGGTGCGAGGTCTGGCTAACGAGGTGCCCAGACACGAGGAGATGCCCTTCCAATCCACCTTTTGGGAAACCTGTCATTGAGATACCCGCGTATAGGCAGAGCAAAGTGTGGTGGTGCTCCATCTTGTTGCAACACCACTGTATCAATGATACCATCTTGCTGTAACTGTGGCTGTAAGAAAAGTTGCAACATATCAAGATACACGTCTCCCGTGAGGGTTTCCTTTGGAATCAGTCTCTAACTTCTTCGTACGACTGGCCTCTTAAACGCGCAGCAACAGTCTCTATCCGCTCTTCAATGGTGAACATATTTGTTATGTAAGCGATTTCTTTGAAATGTACTGGGACTTTATAATCACACATGGTTAAGGCACTGAGCTATAAGCCGGAGGGTCGAGGGTTCAAGTCCCGTTGGGGTCAGGATTTTTAAACTGACCCAAACCCTCTGGCGGCACTGTGGCCCTGGGGTCGACTCAGCCTCTAACGGACATGAGTACCAGACGCTTGTTCTGGGGGTAAAGGCGGCCGTCACGCAGGGCTGACAACCCGGCTGACATAAAGTGCCGATTGTCTAGAAAAAGTGGGAGCCCTAACCTCCTACTACCCCAAGGACCTCCGGGTCTGTTGTGGGACCACTTTACTTTACTTTACTTTACTGTATATGTGTTAGAAACTAAAAGCTAAACTAACCTAATTATGTATAAAAACTATTACTTTAACCTAGTTTATTTAGTGATGGTCCGCAGATTTTCTTGTGTTTTCATCTTAGGTGATGGTAAGCTTCATTTTAATACCAAATTTATATCGAAAAGGGGACGTCTCGTACAGTAAACTAGTGAAATATGTATTTTGTAGCGCCTATAAAATGTTATTTTACTGCTTTGCTTCTGGATGGTCAGCTCTTTTTTTGTGTGTTTTCATATTTAGTGGTCCTAAGCTTCATTTTAAAACCAAAATTATCTCGAAATTTGGGTGTCCACTTTCTGCGCCGTAACCAATTAAACTATTATTTAAGAATTAATATTTTTTTTTTTCGTTTGTGATATGCTCATTATATACAAGAAAAATATTACATACAGAAATGCATGTATGAAGTTCAGAGATTGAGTGATAATTATGGTTTTAAAAACTCAAGAGCCTAAAAGTAAAATCGTGGCTTTTACGGACAATTGCCCGATTCAGTTAAAAATTACATTAGATGAGAAAACATGTTTGGAAAAAAATCTCAAGATTAAATTACTTAATATCTCACCTAATATATCACAAGTATAAATATATTTTGGGTTTAAAATGAAGCTTAGGACCACTAAATATGAAAACACGAAAAAAAATAAATGCGGATCATCCAGAAACAAAGCAGTAATATAACAGGCTAACACATTTTCGTAAAATCACAGGAATTATAGCTATAACATTAAAAAGAAATCCAGAAAAGATACAAGTGTAAACATTTTTTTTTTATTACATTATAATTTCAACCCGTGTTTTACCATGGGCATATCACGGGATATTTACAGTTATTTACATTTTGTTTTGCTGTAGTTTGATTGTTCAAGAGTTTATTCTTGAAGTGAGCGGAAGATGTTGGTGATGAAGTTCGTCACTGTGATGGTGTTGATGTGGTGCTGTAGTATCTGAGGTAGAGTTTGGGTTGTTAGAACAGGAGGCCGGTCTCTTGAGTACAGTGAACATTCTGTCAGAAGATGTATTGCTGTCTGTGGTGGACTTTCGGGGCAGTTGCATAGGGGAGATGGTGACTTTTTGATCCTGTGAAGATATGTACGGAAGGGTCCGTGGTTGGTTAGGAATTGTGTAAGGATGATTAAGATTATGGCTGTTTCAACATTGTTACATGGGAGTGAAACTTAGATACTGCGAAAGGGAGATTGGAATAAAATACAGTCAGCAGAAATGATCAAGGAAGCGTTGGAAAGAATCAATTTAACAGTAATTAGGCCGGAACAGAAGAGTCTCCTATACATTGAAGTGATATTACAATACAAGGATATGAAAAAGTAGAAAACAATACAACTGTCTGTTAATTTGTAATTAAAATATGAAGGCAACATTTCGGTTGAAGTCCACCGCTATGGTCTTGAGGTAGCGTACTGCCTTCTCACGCAACGGGCACGGGTTCGATCCCCGGTCGGGACAGTTTCCTGGATGAGGTTATTATCGGGGTTTTTCCTCACATGCAAGACAAATATCAGGAAAATTTAAGGCCCAAACGGTCGCCTAACATCAAATGGTCATCGGAATCATCTTAGATTAAGCTTAGGATTAAAGACTCTCTTGGCGCACCACTATCATCATTATCACCCATCATATCATCGGGACAACGTAACCCCGCCTTCATGGCGCCCCAACCTCATAAGGAGGTAAAATTACGCCAATGCCAGGAAAGAACACCAGAAATGTCCAAAAGGACAAATCTGGCGCATTAAAAAATAGGTTGAAAATTCAAATTTATCAATAGTGAATGGAGAACATATTTTTAACGACTCATCTCATACAATTTCAAATGTCCTTGATACCGACGTTTTCAGACAACATCTTGTCCCTCTTCAGTCGTGACATCCACAAATCAAATCCTCTGGTTCTCAAAGAAATTTGAAATTGTATGAAGTGAGTCGTTAAAAATATGTTCTCCACTCACTATTAATGATATAACCTCATAATGTTTACTTCCCAACATTAATTTAAATATATATTAGCCTTCTGAACGTGGCGTATAAAATATACGCACAAATTATCACTCGGGAATAAATCCAATTAATGAACATATTATAGGGAATGAACAATGTGGTTTCAGGAAAGGGCGTTCCTGCTCCGATAGCATATTTATAATGCAGCAACTTGTTGAAAAAAGGAGAGAATACAACTTACCTACTTTTATATTATTTGTTGATTATGAGAAAGCTTTCGATAGGGTAAGCCGAAAGAAATTATGGATCATTATAGATACGAATGGATATCTAAATCACATTTCAAAAGTAATTAGAAGTTTGTACTCCAAAACAACCATCAGAATTGACATAGGCATAGTGATGAGTAATATCTCTGAAGAAATTAACCAAGATGTAAGAGAGGGATGCCCGCTATCTCGGTCTTTGTTTAGTATATATGTTGATCATACTTTTAAAATATGGCAAGATGCCAACTGAAATTTTTAAAATAAATGACAAAGTTTTAAACGATTTTATTCGCAGATGACCAGGCTACTTTTAGTTCCTCAGAAGATAATCTCCACAGAGCTGCAAACCAATTAGAAAAAGTAGGCAAGGAATACAATTTAAACATTTCATGCACAAAAACAAAATTAGTGGCATCTCAATGAAAAAATCATCTCAGATGCAAAATTGTGATGAATAATAATAATATCATTGAGTCGTCCACCGCTGTGGTCTCGAGTTAGCGTGCCGCCTTGTCACGCAGCGGGCCCTTGTTCGATCCCCGGTCGGGACAGTTTTTCTGGGTGAGGTTTTTATCGGGGTTTTTCCTCACATGTAAGACAAATGTCAGGAAAACTTTAAGGCCCAAACGGTCCCCGAAATCATATGGCCATCGCAATCACGATCATTCACATTCATCTTAGATTAAGCTTAGGATTAGGGGCTCTCCTGGCGCACCACTATCATCATCATCCATCATATCATCGGAGTAATGTAACCCCACCTTCCAGGCGCCCCAACCTCAGAAGTGGGTTACAAGTACGCCATGCCAGGAGAGAACACCAGGAATGTCGAAAGACAACCTGAGGCATTTGAAAAAAAAAAGTCATTGAACAAGTGAAATCCTACAATTACTTGGGTTTTAATCTTCTCTTCTTCTTCTTCCGAATGCAGTATTGGGTGATGATGCCCGTTCTGCGACTATAAAAACTGATCTTTCCATCGGTTGAAGGGTCTTCCGAGGTCTCTTTTGCCTTTAGGGTTGAGGTGGTAAATCATCTTTGGTAAACGGGAATTTGACATTCTCTGGACGTGTTGGAACCATTTAATCTGATATACTTGGGTTTTAATGTAATACATTACTGCCAAAAAGAAGATATAAATATAAAAATACAGAAATTTCTAAGAATGTATGGAACAATAAGAAGATCTCTAAAGAATAAAACAACTCAGGATACTCAACTGAAATTTTATAAAGTCATGGCCGTTCCTACTATTATCTATGCCAGTGAAAATTGGACTTTGACTCATTCAGATAGGAAAAAAATAGAGCCAGCGGTGGTTAAATTTTAAGGCCAACGGCAGGCTACACTCTTGTGGACCAGAAAAGAAGTTCTAGTAAAAAAATCAGAGATCAATTAAATATTTTTAAATTGACGGATAAAATTGACAAACAAAGACAAAATTGGTTCGAAATTCTACTACGTAAGAATGCCACATGATAGACCTTCTAAAATGATTTAAACTACAGACCCACGGGATCTAGAAGTCTAGGAAGACCATTTGCTAGATGGAACCGGCCAGAGGGCCTAAGCCTTGATGTTGATGATGATGATATTTAAATTAAGTTTATAGTAGGCAACGTTTATTGTTATCAGTAATATTAATAATCCTATTTGTTAATTGTTAAAAAATAAATTTTCAGATATCAAAATGGAATTTCTATTATGTGTATAATTTAAGTAATAGTTTGAAAAGACTGACTCTGGGTATGTTACATCTTAGGTTAAGGTTGAGATATAAGTTTAGAGTAAATTGGGCTCTGATTATGATAATTAATTTATTCATTAATTTAAAAATACAATTGAATTATTAACATTACATTGTTTCATGAAAGCTACGCAGCGGGCCCGGGTTCGATCCCCGGTCGGGACAGTTTTCTGGGTGAGGTTTTATCGAGGTTTTTCCTCACCTGTAAGACAAATGTCAGGAAAACTTTATGGCCCAAACTGTCCCCGAAATCATATGACCATCGCAATCATCATCATTCATATTCATCTTAGGTTACGTTTAGGATTAACGACTCTCCTGGCGCACCACTATCTTCATCATCACCCATCATATCATCGGGGAAACGTAACCCCGCCTTCCAGGCGCCCCAACCTCAGAAGTGGGTTACAATTACGCCATGCCAGAAGATAAATCAGGAATGTCAAAAGACAAACCTGGGGCATTTGAAAAAAAAATTACCACAAAAATAACCTGAATATGCAAATAAGTATTTGTAAATAATGTATATTCCGAATTGCGTTATCCGCAGTTTTTCATACAAATAATTTATGCTTCTTCCTTCCAAGTATTAGGCCAAGGCCTGTTACGATCCTATAGAAAATTTTCCCTCCAGCGTTTCATAGGACGCCCCAGTGATCTTCGTCCTCTTGGTATATAAATAACGAGGATATATACCCATCAATAGGAACCTCAAACTCGATGCTATTCTTTTTGAAGACGTACGTATTTATGGTTTTAAATTGTATCAAATAATGGTCAGTTCATTAAAAATGCAGTGATTTGCTTTGTATAATATATATTAACACTGCCTTTTGGATATTTCTTGTACATACATTGTACGCAGTATGCATAGAAAGCAGTGGTTTTACTTCCCGCACGTGGGTGTAAATGTATTATTACAGTATAGTTATTTAGGTTGGCAATCCCGAAATGTAGGAAGTTGAACTATCAATCATGGTCGCCATTGCTATAAATACGACAAAACGCACTAACGCGCAAAAAATCTGCAGTGGCTGCCCATGCATGGTCCGAAGAACATCTTATCGTAAAGAAAGCTAAATTATTAATACAAATAGAAAAACCAAAAGAATTCACTGTTTGGGAAAACACTCATATTGCTCTAGAGAAGAAACACCTCATTCCATCCACATTTACACAAGTTACTCGACTAATCACCTAATCCCTCTAAACACGCGAAGGTTAAGTGGTTAAACTCCATAACGATCACCACTATGGAATTTGGCTGCCAAGGGTCCTCAACTGGTTCCAGATGCGGAACACTGGGCAACGCTGGTCATTGCCTCCACTCAGTCAGTCTTTCGGCTACGACGCGGACTAAGACGAATTAGAATATGTCACATGGTTTTGTTTTGATAAGGACAACTTCAAGAGCGGATAGCCTTTATTAGTCATTCAAAATATCTCTGCAGGCGGAAGAATTACGAAGCTCTGTTTGTTAATACACGTGACGTCAAAGGCAGTGTATACTGTCAGCGTCCCACGTCCCATTCCCCTCTGCACTCATAGATAGCAGTGTCACGTGTTCTATTCCTGCATAAACACGACTGCAGTTCCCTCCGTCAACAATTGCAACCGCCAACCCTTGAACGGGTAATAGTTAATAAGCTGTGTGTTTATATTGATCAACATTTTACATATATATACTCTTCATAAAATATATAATCCGTGGAAATTTGAATTTACGTGCTATTTAAAGGCAGATGAGAAGGTGTTATTACGAGTAAGCTAAGGGTCTTGTGTGGTATGTCCAATAAGAAATCACTGCACTTTTCCTGTTTTTCTCCCATTCTTGCCCATCTGAAACATGGTTTTAATGTTATCTTAATATAAGTATGTAGTCTATGCAAAAAAAAAGTCGAATGTTTTTTTTACAGATTTAACAGAAAATGGATTTTAAAATCATATTAATCATCCTACTCTTCGGAACCAAATTAGGTAATATAACCCAATTCAAATTAATTTAATTTACTTATTTTTATTTTTCAAACTAAATGAACTCAATTTGTGCCTTGAAGACCCTACCATCACTGCGTTCCAAGGTTATGATAAATTTGGCATTCCAAAAAAGATATAAATCTGTGGTAGGGTATATGAAAAGCTGCTTTTTTTTCTCTTTTTTTTTTTCAAACCTTACGTTATTTTCTAAGTAAAAATTATTGTTCTTTACCTTCTGAGTTTCGTGATTCAGCGCTATACCATTCCCTGCTATGAATAATGAGACTGAAAGTTATATTCCAGAATTTTACAGTGAATGCAAAATGGATTCGAGATCTATTCTTGTATTTCGAAAGTTCAAATTTTCCAACGAAACTAAGAGAACAGTTGTGGGCTATAAACTGTGATTCTGACATTAAAATTAAATCTGTATACTCACATAAAATAACGTTTTGAATATAATTTATGTGTGAATATCCTGAACTTTCGAATGAAGCAGCGAAGTTGCTCATTCGCAAATTAATATTCGTGTGAAAAAGGATTTTTCGTGCTTACTTCAAGTGAAAAGCAAGTACAGAAATATACTTGATGCATGCTCTGATTTACGACAATTTAACTACAATTTAATCCAATATACAACAGCTTAAGCAGAAACGACAGCCCCATCTATGACATTAGTTGGGTGAATAATATAGTTTTAAAAAATATTCAACATGTGTTTAATTATAGAGATATATCATATTTGAAGAGAAAAATTATACGCTCAGACCGGGACTTGAACCCGGGACCCTTGGTTCTCTAGACCAAGTGCTCTACCAACTGAGCTACCTGAGCAAGTACCGATCCAAACGAAAATATTTCTCTATATACATTGTAATTCCCATCCACCAAATGCTGTGAAGCCATGCTTCTATCTTGCAAATGGCGGCTCCTTTATTAAGAAGACATATTTGGGAATTATACATTACAGCCAGTACGGCTTTTTCCAAGTTTTTATTATTGATTTCGTACACCTCAATGATGGATAAATCATATTTGAAGAGAAAAATTATACGCTCAGACCGGGACTTGAACCCGGGACCCTTGGTTCTCTAGACCAAGTGCTCTACCAACTGAGCTACCTGAGCAAGTACCGATCCAAACGCAAATATTTCTCTATATACATTGTAATTCCCATATAGAGATATAGTTTTGTTTTATTTACTTTTTCATCGTTGATTAGTGTGTACTAACTTAACGTATGAGTTCCGTTAAGTTTAATATCCTTCAAAGTGGATCCCGGACTTGAAGAGTTAGAGAACAACGTACTTAGAGGAATTGACAATGCAAGAATAATCATTATTATATCAAACTGCTTTTTGTCTCTTGTTATTTTTAATTGTCATCTCATCTGTTTCAGGGAACTGTATTAAATGCTATCATTGTACGGATCTTAGGCGTGATGATCATGCATGTTATGAAGATTACTTTGAGAAAGAACTTACCTGTCCACAAGGAGCCGATCAGTGTACTTCTGTTATAAATGGTAAATACTTGTATTCTATGATCTTCTAAAACGCATTATGGAATTAATTTTCAATATGTGAAAAAAGTAATTTCTTTTGCTATTGAATCGAATAACTGACATATTCAAACTAGCTGTATATAATATTCTTTGTCATAATTTACGGGAAACAAAAGTACTTATGCTGCAACAGATATTCAATTCATTGAATAACTAACGACTTTTCACCCATTCAAAATTACTTTCTTAGGACATACCCATTTCATAAATTTTGTAAATTTTAATTTCATATTAGGAACACTGAAGGAGAAGGTAAGCTTCTTAGATTTTTGAGACACATCCAATAGTGTTTTACTGCAGACTCTTAGGCGGGCATGGGAATTAGCATTAATTTGGACGATTCTAAAATGTTTCTGAAAGCAATTAAAATTGTCACGGATAGAACCTGGGTATTTATGTAGGACTAATTTCAGATGCGGCGCATCCTTTGTGTTCAATGGGATTTACTGTATCACCAAGAAAATCCAATTCATTCAAATTAGTGAATGTTTGTAATGGTGAATAGTGCTATAATAGATTTTATATTTTTCTTAAACATCCAGATAATTTTGATCAGTAATGGACTTCTGTCACGGAAATCTCGCGGAGGCCAGGTTAAGAAGTGTCAATATGCTTTTTCTCAATATTTCCAAAAAGTCTGTTTGGTGTATTGGAAGAGTCGTGAGAGGTGACGGAAATATTGTTTGTTTTTAAGTCTATTGTCAATGATAGCACGTCTAAAGTAAAAAGCACTAATTCTGGCAGAAACTAATGAGTCAATATGATACTTATTGCACCCCGGCAAGAATAACGTCACAAGAAAAAACTTATTTTCCAGTACAGCAAAAAGAAAGTTCACTTACATCACAGTTCAAATAGTTTAGGAATAGCAATATGTGCAACATGTTAGTTAGGAATTGAGTTACTGACTTATTTTATACAATTTAAACACTCTCATTATTTTTCCTAGGCTAAAGTAAATTAACTTTGGGTAGTGTCACTCTTCCTGAATAGAACATGCCATTTTACACGCTTTATATTAGCTTGACCTGTATCTGTCTATGTAACGGAATCTTTGAACACAATTTTCACTCACTTAAAAGCATTGGATCGACTTGAAACTTTGCATGCTTGTAAAGGATCCATGACAATACAATAATTTCATAATTTGTCTCAAAAATCCTGGCCAGAATCAACAGAAAAAAAACCGATATAATAGTTGCGGACTTATCGACTTTTTAGTCAATCGTTGTAAGAACTCAGTTGGTAGAGCGGTGGACTGTAGTGGTATATAATTTCAGTAATCCATAGGTTGCTGATTCAAATTCGGCCCGGAGGACTTTTTTTACAAGAGTATTAAGCAATTAAATTTTCATGGGATTCCGGTTTATGACAACCAATTAAACTAAAAATTAAAAAAATAAATAATAGTTTAAAAAAACTAAAACAACACGCTTTATTAGAAAACCGAACTAAACAATTTAAAATAATTTTAATTTCCAACACGCATGGGATAAAATTAAAGTGGTTAACAAAACAATCATCTCCAACACATCTAGAAAATAATTTTACCAAGCGTGGGGTGCTTTTTATGGGTTTTACGTTTTCTTCTTAGATACTTTTACCAATATCTGTTTATTATCAAATATAATAATTGATATAGAGTACCCCACGCTTTTGATGGTAAAATTATTTTTTTTTGTAGATAACTCTAATGTTATTCCAGATGTGTTGGAGATGATTTTTTTTGTTGACCACTTAAATTTTATCCCAAGCGTGTTGGAAATTAAAATTATTTTTAATTTTTTAGTTCGGGTTTTTAATAAAACGTGTTGTTTTAGTTTTTTAAAACGATTATTTTTTTTTAGTTTGGTTTTCTAACAAAGCGTGTTGTTTTAGTTCTTTAAACTATTATCAATTTAGTTGTATTTGTGTAAACAATGCTTACAAAACAACAAAAACAAGGATATTAATGACTTTGTATTTTCACATCAATGATCACATTTTATTGGTAGAAGAGTACAAAAGTGTTTTTCGCATTAAAGACAGTTATTTCAGATGGTTAACATAGGTAGAAACTGTGAATGAACTCAGATAGAAACAATGTAAGATAGTTCAATATACTACTGTACTCGAGAAAACATGGTGAATCAGTTCAAAATGGAATCACACAAAGGTCTATAAAACTTGGGAATATAGCCGCCTTTAATAAGATCAAGAATATCTGACTTCTTCCTTTGGGTGATAGAAATGTTACTTCTGTATGCTGGAGGACAGATAATATTCTCCACTTCTGTTGGTTTCTTTTTCTTTTCTCCTAGGTTTTCAGTTTTATCACAAGCATAGTCTGACACTGCATTATCAGTCTTTTGTGTTTTATTCTTTATAGTGTTTTGGTGTGTAGCTAATAGCACAATTTTCTCTATTCTCGACCCGTCCTGAAAATGAAACATTAATGTAGGAAACGTGTCATGGCTATTCTTTTATCCATTTCTTTAATCTGCACGAAATGAATAAATCAAATTTTAGTCTTCGGTAAGAAGATAAAGATCAATAGTGACACAATCCAAAATAAATCGCTACAGTACACAATATACCTATATCTGAAATACAAGAATAGTTATATAACTGGAAAAGAGACGAACAGAAATCTATAAATACATTGGCTTGAATATTGAAGATAGTCACAACTCGAAAAGTGTCACTATTGCAGCAATAAAGTACAATGTCTGGCATAACCTCACAATAGCAATTCCAATGTGTCACTATTCTTGGTTTGTGGAAATCAAAATTACTGCAGATTATAATAACATTTCCGCTCTCTAGTGGCCAGTTGTAGAATTCCATAAGTGTTTCTAATGCAGACTTGTAGAGTCAAAAATGTCTTGTATTGAATTGGGGATTAACTCAAATTCGTCCATTTTTGATTTGTGGCGTTATTCTTATATTCTTACCGGGGTGCGATATGATTACAATATTTTAAAAAATATCCATTTTTAGAAAATTATTTACAGGAAGTAGATCCGTGGAAATTCTATCCTTAAGGTAATATCCTTTGGCTGTTATACACCATATCTTACCAGCGCCCTAGTATGTATTCTCCTTTTCCTAAAGTATGTTCATTGGCTGCATACGAATTCAAGGACATATTAAGATGCATGTGTTATTTCCTGAAGCCAGACTCCCTCCATGTCAGATTTAAGTCTACCAAATATAATAACTCAGAGCTATATCTGGACTGTAATGTGCATAGGGCAGGAGGTCCCACTTCAGTTCACCGATTCCCTTCGTGTCTTTTCTGGAAGTGTGCGGCCTCTCATTGTCATGAAGGAAGGAAATCCGATTTCACCCAACTTCATACTTGGATCGGATCTTTTTCTTAAGTTTTCCTGGCAGAATGTTGAAATAATATTTTTGCGCGATAGTCCGTTTTGTCGTACTTACACTAATGGTGACCATGATTGAACGTTCAACTTCCTACATTTCGGGGTTTCAAACCTAAATAACTATACTGTAATAAAATAACTATACTGTAATATTACGTATTACAAACCCACGTGTGGGAAGTAAAACCGCTGCCCTCTATGTTTACTACATCCGATTGAGGGTCTTTCCACTTTTCAGCGGTTGCCCTTTTACCAGCCGGCTGCTGGCCCTTCACATCCACATGTGTCTATCACAGAGGTAGATGATCAACAGCCAGTGTAGGGGTGACATGTGGTTAGCATGTCGAGTCCCCCAGCCGTTATAACTGGTTCCTCAACCTGGAGCCGCTACTTATTGTAGCTACCCAATTGCCTCACGATGCTGGGTGGGCACCGGTCCCATACTGGCCGAAATACCATGAGAAAACTTCTTCCCCCATGGAGACTCGAACCAGCGCAAGTCCCGCAGCTCTGCGCCAAGGCTTCCTACCTTAACCGCTCGGCTACGGCGCGGGACATGTTTACTACATACAATTTATAAACAAAACATCCAATAGGTAGTGTTAATATACATTATACGCAACAAATCACTGCATTTTAAATAAACTGAACTTTATTTGAAACAATACAAAACAATAAATACGTACTTGCGGCCATGTTATCAATAATTCGTCTCACGGCCTCCTGTAGTTTCATTTAATAAATACTGTCCATACTGTTAACGTTAGTCAATTGTTTAAAATGAACGCAAACATTTCCAACAAATGTGTTATTATTTTACTATTAATTATTATTTTGAAATAAAAAAAACAATGCGCAAAGTTAATGTACAACGCACGTTTGTGAAGTGTTTTAAAGAAATTGGAAATTAAAAGTCCCGCGCCGTAGCCGAGCGGTTAAGGTAGGAAGCCTTGGCGCAGAGCTACGCTGGTTCGAGTCTCCATGGGGGAAGACATTTTCTCATGGTATTTCGGCCAGTATGGGACCGGTGCCCACCCATCATCGTGAGGCAATTGGGTAGCTACAATAAGTAGCGGCTCCAGGTTGAGGAACCAGCTATAACGGCTGGGGGACTCGACATGCTAACCACATGTCACCCCTACACTGGCTGTTGACCATCTACCTCTGTGATTGACACATGTGGATGTGAAGGGCCAGCAGCCGGCTGGTAAAAGGACAACCGCTGAAAAGTGGAAAGACCCTCAATCGGATCGGAAATTAAAAGCCTCGCTATCGCTCGGTTATAAACATTTTCCTCGTTTCTGTAAAAACCACTTCCCAACCTCGCATTATAATAGGCTGAAGACCCTGCGTTCGTGAAGGAAACCAACATAGATAACATTTCAATTCCAAACGAATGTATTGAGAACTGCTATGACTCCATCACCCCGTTGATTATAGAGGCTCAGGAATTTAAAGAATAGACTCAGGTTTCATTAATGATGGCTATGGACTTAGGAATTTGTTCTCTTTCTGTTTCAAACCATCCCAGGATTTCTCTGTTCATCTGGATGCACATAATTTTGCTTTCATCTTAAAATGCTCGTTGGACTCAACATGCTATAACTTTCTTGTAATGCAAAAATATTTCTGCATCATCGTTTCTTCTCTCTCACACAATCTCTCTCGCTCACACAATCTGTCTCTCTCACTCAATCTGTCTCTCTCACTCACAATCTCTCTCTCACACTCAATCTCTCTCACTCAATAGCTTTCCCCCCCCCTCCTCTCTCTCTCCTCTCTCTCTCTCTCTCTCTCTCTCACTCAATCTCTCTCTCTCTCTCACTCAATCTTTCTCTCTCTCACTCAATTTTTCTCTCTCTCTCACTCAATCTTTCTCTCTCTCTCACTCAATCTCTCTCAATCTCCCTCTCTTACTCAATTTCTCTCTCTCACTCAGTCTCTCTCTCTCTCTCTCTCTCTCTCTCTCACTCAATCTCTCTTTCTCACTGAATCTCTCTCTCTCTTACTCAATATTTCTTTCTCACTCAATCTCTCCCTCTCTTTCACTCAATCTCTCTCTCTCTCTCTCTCTCTCTCTCTCTCTCTCTCTCTCTCTCTCTCTCTCTCTCTCTCTCTCTCTCTCTCTCTCTCTCTCTCTCTCTCATTTTTCTGTAAAAGTTGTATATCATTCAAACACTCATGTTCTCGATATAATCCTTCTCAAAACTGTGTATTGTATCTTTGGTCAAAATCTGATGGCTCGACCACTTCCCGTGTACGAAATTTGATAATATTGCGTTGTTCTATGCTGATGGACACCTTATGTTCACACTAGAATAATTACTGTCGTTCACAGATAAAAAAAATTGCCATAAAGCTAGGCTCAAGTTTTGAGTGTAATTTTGTAATAAAAAACAATGTTACGTTGTTCCAATGGAATCTGTTCAAACTTTAAATTATTTTATATGCATACTTAATTTAAATGTGTTTTAAGAATAGGTTAGTTAATCCCTACTAGGATTTTGCAAGAGATCCCACTGGTAAATACAGTGTTTCTTATTTTATCTAAGACTGAAAAAAAATACATAACGAGTAATCAGCGCAATCATTTAATGTATCACATTTATGTATTTTCACAATATACCATAATATATTCGGTTTACTTTAAGAGATATCAACCATTTCAGATTTTTCGTTTAAGTTATTATGGTCTTCATCAGCGTATCAAACCATGAATTTTCATTTTTAGATGTATAAATAAATATTTAAACTTTTACATATCATAAATACAAACTTACCTCACAAAAATTCAGAGTATTTTCAGATATATATGTATGTACCATAATTTTTGAGGAAGTGGCTGAATTCAAATACCTAGGAACAATAATCACAAATAGGAATGAGATGCATAAAGAAATTAAACATAGGCTCAATCCTGGAAATGCGTGCTATTATGCATTGCAGAGACTCTTGATATCCCAAATCCTTCAAAAAAATGTTAAACTGAAAATATATAAAAATATTATTCTACCAGTTATATTATATGGGTGCGAAACATGGACTCTTACTTTAAGGGAGGAAAGGAGATTACAAGTATTTGAGAATAAAGTACTTAGGAAAATTTTTGGACCAAAGAGAGATGAACAGACAGGTGAATGGAGAAGACTACATAACAATGAACTACATGGTTTTTATAGGAAGCCAGATATAATAAGAACAGTTAAGTCTCATAGACTGCGATGGGCAGGACATGTTGCACGTATGGGGAATCAAAGACTTGCATGGAAGCTTCTTGTAGGAAAGCCAGAGGGAAAACGCCCAGTTGGTAGACCAAGAATTAGGTGGGAGAATAACATTAACTATGATTTGAGGGAAGAAGATTATACAGGGAATGATTGGAAAGTATTAGCTCAGGATAGGGATGTATGGAGAGCGTATGTCCGCGCGGCCATGAACATACGGGTTCGATAGTGCCAGTGAGTAAGTAAGCAAGTAAGTAAGTAAGTACCATAATTAATAAACATCGTTTCTAAATTGGCCTCTTTACTTTTGTAATAATAATATTCTTAAACGTGACTTTTATAGATCGACTCAAGCAAGCACTGAGATTCTGTTATATGAAGAGTCTGGAAAGTAATCCTTTGTGTACCAATCCTGATTATAAATGTAAAGACTGTGATACCGACCTCTGCAATGGAGAACCAGATAAGAATAAAGAAGGTATAGGAGAACCAGATAAGAATAAAGAAGGTTTAGGCGTAATAATGCGTGAATCACCTTACATTATTGAAGTGATGATTTGCCTATTATTTTTATTAATATTTTAAAAAGATTATACCAAATTACTTTCAACACAAATGTTATAGTATAAAATCATTTAAAATTTATTAATTTTATTTGTCAAAAAGTACAAGTGTCTAATAAATTGCTGTTTTTTACTTGAGGTTTTTCATTTCTTTGCACTGTTCAACAAATTCTGAAAAGTGGAATTCTATCGTGCAAAGAATGTGTGTTATGTTTCTATGGGAGTGGAGAGTCACTGAACATGAAACGACAACTAAACTAATAACACTGGTCAACAGTGATTTTGTTACATAAAAGATTTTGGGTGATTATGTATTTTCATCTGCTGATTCCAAAAATGAAGTCAGAAATTTTCCATCACCCACCATTTTTTTGTAATTTTGAAAATAATTATTTTCCTATTTATTAACATTTTTGGTATATAACATGATGATTAGAAGGATTATTTTACATTTATATTTAATTTCATTGTGCCAACAATGGACTTATAATGTTTTGCGATTGTTGCCTTGAATTCATAATTTACAACAATGAAATTCTCCTACAAAACTGTGATTGTATGTTTTAAGTTCGCAGTTGAATAGAGGCTTTCTTAAAAGAAAGAAGCTAATTCTATGCTCACTTCCGTAGTCAAGTGAATTGTGATAGAAGTGTATTGTAAAGACTAAGTAGTGTATTGTATGTAGTGTATTGTAAAGAGAAGAGTAAAATTGTATTTGAATATCAAATATTTCTCGAAAGTGTATTAACGGATAGAAACCAACTTCTGTTTCGTGTGTGGTGGCCTCACTTTTCAAAGCGAGCAAAGGCGCAGAACGAAAGTTTACTCCTCTAATAAGAAGAGCTTATCACTGTTATTTTAACAACAAAATAGACCAGAACAAGATATTGGCCCCCGGCAATCTGTTGTACCAAAAGTGTAACACTATTACCTGGCTGGTTTTGAAAGGATCCCGTCATATGCCTTTCGCAGTCGCCATTGATATGGCGCGAACCTACGGATCATTTGACACGACTGCTTGCTACTACTTCTTTTGCTTTCAATAATATCTTGGATAACTTCCAAGTCAAAACACAACCGTTACGTATTCACTTTTCGAATCAGCATTCTCGACCGTAACTTAATGGCCCTGGTTTTCCCTACCAGTTCCACCATAATCACCTAACAATGATTGAAGAATTTTCTGATGTTCAGGATTTACAGAATGATTCAGATTTAGCGGAAGATGATCCTATAAATGAAACTCACTTTCTAACACAGGAGGATTTAAATGATTTGGTTCGGGATCTTGGTTTAAGTAAAAGCAAGGCAGAATTACTTGCTTCAAGAGTGAAGGATGGAAGCTACTGCAGGATGACACCAAAAGTAACTTTTTTCCGCAATCGCCAAAAGGAATGTGAGGATTTCTTTTCTAAAGAGAAGGACCTAGTTTTCTGCAATGATGTTGAGAATTTGTTCCAGTCACTGGGTGTTGAGCATAAATCTGAGGATTGGCGTTTATTCATAGACTCCTCGAAAACAAGTTTGAAAGGAGTGTTACTACATAATGGAAACATATATCCATCCATTCCTTTAGCCCATGCAGTTGGTATGAAGGAAAATTACGAGAATATGAAGCTCTTACTAACCGCTATAAAGTATGACAATTTTTCTTGGCAGATATGTGGGGATTTGTAAGTTATAGCCATCTTACTTGGGTTACAGCTTGGCTATACTAAATTTTGCTGCTTCTTGTGCAAGTGGAATAGCAGAGAAAGAAGTAATCATTATATTAAAAAGAACTGGCCAAAGAGAGAGTCACTTAATCCAGGACAAGAAAATGTTCTTCACCAACCACTTATACATTCTTAAAAAAATCTTATTGCCTCCACTACATATTAAACTAGGCTTGATTAAAAATTTTGTGAAAGCAATGAATCGTGATGGCAGTGCATTTCTCTTCCTCAAAAATAAATTTCCAAGGATCAGAGAAGCTAAATTGAAAGAAGGGATATTTGTTGGCCCTCAAATAAAGGAACTGATGAAAGATACGCAGTTTCAGAACAAATTAAATATGCAAGAAGCAGCTGCATGGCAATTTTTCAAAAATGTTGTCTCAAATTTTCTGGGGAACTTCAGGTCTGATAACTACAGAGAACTTGTCAATGAGATGATTGAGAACTACAAGATAATGGGATGTAATATGTCTGAAAATTCACTTTCTGCACTCCCATCTTGATTTCTTCCCTGAAAATCTAGGGGCTGTGAGCGACTAACACGGGGAGCGCTTCCACCAGGACATCGCGGAAAGGCGCTATCAGGGCAAATGGTGCCCAAATATGTTAGCAGACTACTGCTGGACACTGAAGAGGGATATTCCTAAAGCGAAGTACAGCCGAAAATCCAATTCACATACATTTTGGGTGAGCAAATATAATTTCAGCTAAGATATAATAAATTGTAATGTATAGACACGAAAAATGTTTTTCATGTGATTACTCGAAAACCCTGGGTGATGGAAAAGTTCCGTAAAAGATTTGAAATCAGCACAAAAAAGTAAGTTAGAAACACACATTTGCTCCCTCGTAACACAAAAAAGTTCAAATTTTGTTGGCCAGTGTAATTATTACAAAAAATTCGTTTTGAGATCAAACTTATTACGATTTCTTTAATAATTAAGAATGTTTTCCTTAACGGCATACACTTTTGGCGTGTCTATGGGATATTGATTCAGAAATATCTCATTTCATCAACCAACAGTTATCAGTACTTCATATTAGCGATGAAACGGATATCTGGCAACTATCCGGTATCCTGCCTAAATTTGTTATCCGGCCAGATACTGGATAATAAGCTAGTATCAGGCCGGACACCGCAATTAAAAAAAACTATGTTTTATGTAAAAGCATATAAAATTTACACCAATAACGTTATGAAAATATTGTTGAATCATTTTTTTTTTCATATGTCCACTGATGTGGTCTCAAGGTAGCGTGCTTCCTTGTCAAGCAAGCGAGCCCGGGTTCGATCCCCGCTCGGGACAAGTTTCCTGGGTGAGGTTTTTTTCGTTTTTTTTTTACCTGTAAGACAAATGTTAGAATACTTTAAAGCCCAAACGGTCCCTGAACATCATCTCGCCATCAATATCATATTCACCTCATTAGATTAAGTTTAGGATTAAGGCCTCTCCTGTCGCATCATTACCCATCATATCATTGGGGCAGCGTAACCTCGCTTTCCATGCCCCAACCTCAGCAGTGGGTTACAATATGCCAATGCCAGGAGAGAATACCTGAAATGTCGAATGACTAACAAGTGGCAATCATATTATGTAGCTACCCGTCAAGATGTTTACGACGAATTCAACATCCAATTGATAAATATATCGATAAATTCCATGAAATAATTAAAAACAAAAGAAAAAAAGATAAGCTAGTTTTGCTTGTTACATACATACCTGTTTTTTTGCTTCACCGCCACGAGAAATTTTAACATTGCATAACAAACAGCAAACTTTGGATCTTCACTGTTTATATCAAAATATTTCCATAAAGGCGATCTTTTCTTTACCGATGACACTTTTCGTTGCTGAATATTTTTTAGAATTACTTATAAAAATTCTTGAAAAATCTCAAACTAGAATAGCACGTTTTTTAATAAGTTCAAATTATCATGTTTGCAATCGATTCAACAAGTCATGATCATGAACGAAAAGACCCGAATTCACCGCCCCATCGTTCGTGCGCCACCATCGGGAATCACCCGTTATGATGGACCAATCTGCAATGTTCGACCGGATATCCGACCGCCGCTTATCCGACGATCCGGCTTCAAGGTTAACCGGATATCCGTTATCCGGCAAAACACCTATCCGTTTCATCACTGCTCCATATCCGTTGTAATATTGTTCCATTTTCATAAAGTCTTGGTGAAAACGTTCACCATGTTTGTCGCTCACAACAACACACTTTGAAGTGAAAAAAAGTAAATCTACTACAGAACTGAGTAGCAGAGGAGATAGTGCATTTCATTATAGTAACCCACTGTGAATTTTAAAAGTATCCAAAAATTGTTTGCCTACAGGTACCCTACTCCTTGTACCATTTAGACACATTCGAATAAGTGTAACTTTTTTAGGAATTCCGAACTCCAGCAAGATACTATATAACATCTGTCAATTTATCACTATCAATTGTATCTTAGCTAGTTTTTATTAAATTTCCTTCAAGTTTGTTAGGAACATTATGAGCAAAAACAAATTTGAATGGTTTCAATTGCCTTTCCAATCCTTCGTTTAAACATTTTACATAAGGTAATTTCAAGTGAACCCTTTGTTGTTCAACATATACATTTAAGGCCGGTATTCAAGAACCAGCTAACTAGGCCATATTATCTCCGTGTTCCATAAGCTCACACTCTCATCTTTCAACTGTTCACGAATTAAAAAAAAAAAGAATATCTTGTTAGCACTTGATGTTGAATAGAGTGAGCCAGTTACAGTAGGTTTTGCATGACCCACATAATTAACCACGGAAAGATGGGCTGAGAGTCGCTCTTCACGAAAAGCTTGGTTCTTGAATACCGGCCTTATTTTATCTATTTCCGTAGATATTTTTCTGTCTTCCAATGTTTTCATTCTTCTCTTGATTTGTGGATTAATGTACTGTAATTATTATTGTTGTTATTATCATTAACTACTCTCAGGGAATAATACTTATACAAACATATTAAAAGGAAGATCTTGTACCGATGGAGTACCGATGAATCAGATAATAAACAAAAGACAAGAAAAAAACCTAGAAACACATTTGTTATTCATAGACCTAGATAAAGCATTTGATCGAGTAAACAGGGAAATATTGTGGAATATCCTAAAAAAAAGGCCTCCGTATTCAGATTATAGAAACTCTTAAGAGCTTGTACTATGGAACAAATATTTGTATTGACCTTCAGTTGACTAAAAATAAGACATTTTTTTCAAATAAACCAAGGAGTACGACAAGGGTGTTCACTCTCACCTATATTATTTAATATTTATGTGGACGATATCCTAAAAGAATGGAAGAAGGTTTTAACTAATGAAGGAATATTAATTGATAATAAAGATAAAATAAATGCTTTATTATTCGCTGACGATGATGTACTTTTAGCAGAATCTGAAAATGAGCTCCAAATGTTAGCATATAAATTTAAATTAATAGCCAATAGATATAATTGTAGAATATCAATAAATAAGTCAAAAGTAATGGCATTTATTGGTAAATGTGGAATTAGATAAAAAATTGTACTGGATAACAAAATAATAGAACAAGTACGAGTATCTTACATTTCCAATATTTAGGATGTGATATAACTTACAGGGAAAATAAAGATATAGAAAATAAAGTAAATACATTTCAGGCTATTTGTGGAACCATAAAAAGAACCTTAGGTCGGAAAACAAGGAAAGATACGAAACTTAAATTATATAAAACAATGGCTGTTCCTTTGTTGTTGTATGGAAGTGAAAACTGGCTAATGAAATCAAGGGATAAAAGCAGGATACAGACTGCGGAAATGCTGTTTTTACATAATGTGAAAGGATGCACAAGAGCGGATAGAATAAGGAATGAAACTATACGAGAAGAATTAAATATATATAAAATTGAAGATAAAATCAGCGAAAATAATAAGAAATGGACAGAACACTTAATGAGAATGAACAACGAAAGAATACCAAAAAGAACCTTCCTGTATAATCCCAGTGGAACAAGAGATGTTGGCCGACCACGCAGAAGATGGACTCCACTTTTAACTTCGCCGGAACAGGCTGCATACCTAAACCTTGTAGCAGAAGAAGAAGAGAACATATTAAATACTAAAAGTTATGTTTATAGCAGGCAACGTTTATTGTTATCAGTAATATTAATAATGTTATTTGCTAATTGTTAAACGTTCAATTTTCAGACATCAAAATGGATTTTCTACTATGTGATAAAGACTGTATAATTTAGGTAATAGTTTGGAAAGACTGACACTCGGTATGTTACCTCTTGGGTTAAGTTTTAGATATAAGTTTAGAGTAAATTCGGCTGTGATGATCATAATAAATAAATAAATTTAAAAATCCAATTAAATTCTTAACATTACATTGTTTCATGAAAGCTAAACTTTACCACAAAAATAACCTGAATATGCAAGTACGTCTTTGTAAATAATGTATATTCCGAATTGTGTTATCCGCAGTTTTTCATACAAATAACTTGTGCTATAGATAAAATAATGGAAACTAATAACCTAAGCTAGAAAAAAACTATGAAAAATATGTTTAGGATTTTTAGGACGAGTTGTCGACTATTCTATACAATGATCTGGTATTTTACATATCAGGAGTTCATATAAAAAGTCTGTTGTCCGCTTTTTACCAAAACGGACTTTTTGTGTGTTTGCCTTCTTCATATATTTCTCTCGTGTACAAGTGTCACCATTTGGGTTCAGAAATATCTTATAATCAGCAAGCACATACGTTAAAAGTGGACATTGTAATCAAAATGACTCCTATTCGCATCAAAATAGCGACCTTACATTGCCACCCACAAGTTTATGAAAATGACGAGAGATTTTGAAAATAAGCTCCTCATGGTCATATGTATTTTTCCCCAAATAACATTTTTAGTTTGATAAATAATAATCAGGCACAATGAAGAAGACAGTGCAAGTTTAGGATGAATTATTTTTGTTCGAATGTTCAGGTTTAAGATAAAGCCAAGTATATAAAAAATTAGTGAAGCTAATTAACTTCCAATTAATATCAGTTGTTTACTTATTTCTGTTACCTTTTTTAAATTTCAAACTAAATTTCAAGTACTCAAAATCACACCGAACATGCCATGAACTCGAATTATGAAGTTTTAGACGCAATCTCCACAAATGTGTGCTGAAAAAAAGTGTACAAAATTCCCACAGCAATAATTGGATCTTAAGAGTATATTATTTGAGAAAAAGATAACTGAACATCGTTTCTGACATAAAATTTTGTTTTTCCTTAATTCCATAGCAGCTATATTCTGTCAATGGAAGGTGTAAGGAAATTCGCCAGATTTCTGATTAAATATCTTTCTCGCTTGAAGCTCAAGAGCGAAATGAGTAATGTCACGTGATTTGTTCTCCCTCCTGCACTTCCTTCCGCGGCCTCATTGGCAGTGTATTTTTGCCCGCCTCCTTCGAACAAATTATATAGATATTCTACTGAAATACTATAAATTCTCAGCTGGATTGTTACCATTAACTATGAAGATACATTAATATAAAATAAAAATACCCACGACACAATCCAATAAAATGTAGAAAAATTGAATCTAAGCATAAATATCGATATACCATTGAACACGAACGTACAAGGGTAGATTGAGGTTCCTGCATTTAATTTGTGGCTGCCTTAAGAGCTTCAATAGCTCATATTTTCATGTCGGCAATTCTTTCTTAGGTATTTATTTATTTTTTTAATTTTGTTCTTGGCATCTCTGAAATACTGTAAATTACTCTTGTATAGAGGTGATAGTATCATATTACTATCATCTCTCCATTATTGTTTTTGTCAGTATAAGAAATAGAAAATACGTTTTATTATGCATAATAAATTATATTCCAAATCTGTAACTAATATAGAGTAATCTAACTTACTTGTTTCTAATTTAGTTATTTGGTCTGTGTATTCTTACCTCTTATGTAATTTCCTACTGTATTTCTTAAATTACTTCTTTCTTCTAAATTACGCGGAGGCGCAGACGTAAATCAGCGAGTAAAATCTTTTAACTTCGCAACTAATAACAAGCTATCTGAGGTAGAAAGACAGACACCAAGCCCTACAAATGTTACTAAAAAGGCCAAACACATTTCGAAAAACAATTAAGCTAAAAAGGACGTATTTCCAGAAAATTCCGAAATATTACTCATTTTAGGAATTCACACTATTTATTAGATCAAATGTGAAGAATGGGAGAAAGTCTACATAGGAAAAACTAAGAGACATTTGAAAACGAGAGTGAAAAAACACCTCAGGAACATCAAAAAAGGGGAAGTAGAATAGTATATTACGATGCAAGGTTGGGAAGTGGTATTTACAGAATGGAGGAAAATGTTTAAAAACCGAGCGATAGCGAGGTTTTTAATTTCCGAGATTCTGTGAAACACTTCACAAAAGTGCGTTGTACATTTTTTTGCGCGATGGTGTTTTCAAAATAATAAATAGTAGTAAAATAATAACATCTTTCTTAGAAATATGTGCGTTAATTAAAACAATTGAGTAACGTTAACAGTGTGAGCAATGTTTATAAGTTAAAGTACAGGAGGCCGTGAGACCATTATTATTGATAAAATGGCCGTAAGTACGTATTTATGGTTTTAAATTGTATCAAATAATGGTCAGTTCATTAAAAATGCAGTGATTTGCTTTGTATAATATATATTAACACTGCCTTTTGGATATTTCTTGTATATACATTGTACGCAGTATGCATAGAAAGCAGTGGTTTTACTTCCCGCACGTGGGTGTAAATGTATTATTACAGTATAGTTATTTAGGTTGGCAATCCCGAAATGTAGGAAGTTGAACTATCAATCATGGTCGCCATTGCTATAAATACGACAAAATGCACTAACACGCAAAAAATCTGCAGTGGCTGCCCATGCATGGTCCGAAGAACATCTTATCGTAAAGAAAGCTAAATTGTTAATACAAATAGAAAAACCAAAAGAATTCACTGTTTGGGAAAACACTCATATTGCTCTAGAGAAGAAACACCACATTCCATCCACATTTACACAAGTTACTCGACTAATCACCTAATCCCTCTAAACACGTGAAGGCTTACTTACTTACTCACTGGCACTATCGAACCCGTAGTTTCATGGCCGCACGGACATAAGCTCTCCATACATCCCTATCCTGAGCTAATGCTTTCCAATCATTCCCTGTATAATCTACTTCCCTCAAATCATAGTTAATGTTCTCCCACCTCATTCTTGGTCTACCAACTGGGCGTTTTCCTTCTGGCTTTCCTACGAGAAGTTTCCATGCACGTCTTTCATTCCCCATACGCGCAACATGTCCTGCCCATCGCAGTCTACGGGACTTAACTGTTCTTATTCTATCTGGCTTCCTATAAAGACCATGTAGTTCATTGTTATGTAGTCTTCTCCATTCACCTGTCTGTTCATCTCTCTTTGGTCCAAAAATTTTCCTAAGAACTTTATTCTCAAATACTCGTAATCTCCTTTCCTCCCTTAAAGTAAGAGTCCATGTTTCGCACCCATATAATATAACTGGTAGAATAATAGTTTTATATATTTTCAGCTTAACGTTTTTTGAAAGGAGTTGGGACATCAAAAGTCTCTGCGATGCATAATAGCATGCATTTCCAGAATTGAGCCTATGTTTAATTTCTTTGTGCATCTCATTCCTATTTGTGATTATTGTTCCTAGGTATTTGAATTCAGCCAATTCCTCAAATTTTCCCTCATTTGTCATTAGCTGTCCATTTCCATTATATAATGTATTTCTACGTGTGACCATATATTTAGTTTTACTGATATTTACTTCCAGTCCTAATTTCTTAGTGTTACTCAATAGTGTGTGCGTGTTGGCCTTTAGTATCTCCTCGCTATCGGCCAGTAGTACTACATCATCAGCATAAACTAACAGCTTATTAATACCATTCAGTTGTAAGCCTTCCTCATTCTCTAAAGATTTAATGGCATGCTCTAGTACAAAATTAAATAGTAGAGGAGATAGTGCATCTCCTTGCTTCAACCCATTCTGGATTTCAAAAGTGTCTGAAAACTGTTTGCCTACACGCACCCTACTCGTTGAGCCATTTAGACACATTCGTATAAGTCTAACTAACTTTTAGGAATTCCGAACTCCAGCAGGATACTATATAACTTCTCCCTCTTAATTGAATCATATGCTTTTTTGAAGTCTACATATAGTTGATGTACAGTACCATTATATTCCCATTTATTTTCTAAAATCTGTCTTATACTAAAAATCTGATCTGTTGTAGACCTGTTTCTTCTAAATGCACATTGATGATCTCCTAGAATGTCATCAATATAGGGAGTAAGTCTGCTTACTAATATATTTGTTAGAATTTTGTACGAAGTTGAAAGTAATGAGATGCCCCTATAGTTGTTGCAATCAGTTTTATCTCCTTTCTTATAAATTGGTACGATAATTGATTCCTTCCATTCATCTGGAAGAGCTTCTTTTTCCCAAATCATACTAAGCAATCAGCGTATCTTGTCCATCAATTTTTCTCCCCCTGATTTTATCAGTTCTGCTGGGATCTCATCTGAACCTGATGCTTTATACATCTTCAATTTTTCAATTGCCATTTCAACCTCTAATGCACTTGGCTCTGCGACTAGCATTTCTGCTGTCTGTAACTTATCCTCCTCGATGTCCTGTTCTGTATGTACATTTAATAGTTGATTAAAATAACTTTTCCATCTATTTAATATACTCTTGGAATCTGCAATCATATCCCCATTTTCATTCCGAATTATGTTTGTTCTAGCCTGAAACCCTTTCTTCTCTATACTAATTCCCTGATATAATTCTCTAATGTTCCTATTTTTTGCATTCATTTCAAGATCATTAATCTTCTCTCTCAAATATTCCCTCTTCTTACTCTTTAGTAACTTGGTGGTTTCCCGTCTACCACTACCCAATTGCTCTAAATTTACCTCATTTGGCTCATGTAACCATTTCATTTTTGCTAGCTTTCTTTTCTTTACAATGTCGGCACATTCCTCATCAAACCATTTCTTGTTTTGCCTCTTTTTTAAACAACCACCAATGCTTTCTGATGCTGACAATTTAATAGTATCTCTTATAGCCTCCCATTCTTTATTTATATCAGTTTCTTCTTCGTTTGCCACATTGTCATCTGAAGATTCCAGTACTTCAAATCTATTAGCAATTTTGATTTGGTATTCTTGCCGCATTTCATCATTTTTCAAGTTTTTTAATTCATATTTTACAGAATCATCTTTAGCGTTTGTTCCTCTCATAAGCGATAGCCGTTGTCTGATTTTCACCTTGACCAGATGATGATCTGAATGGCAGTCTGTCCCTCTAACTGATCTAATATCAATGATACTACTGTGCCAGCGTTTATCCACTAATACATGATCTATCTGGTTCCGAGTTTCTCCATCTGGGGACGTCCAGGTGTATTTATGAATATCCTTATGCTGAAATGTTGTGCTCTTAACAATGAGATTCTTTGATGTGGCAAATGTGACTAATCTAACCCCGTTGTCGTTACTATCTTCATGAAGACTGAATTTGCCTATTGTTGGTTTGAATATATCTTCCCGCCCCACTTTTGCATTTAAATCTCCTAAGACAATTTTCATATGATATCGTGAAAGGCTATCAAATAAGCATTCTAATTCTTCATAGAACTCATCCTTGATCTTGTCATCTTTATCCTCTGTGGGGGCATGTACATTTACAATTATAAAATCATGTCGTTTACCCTTTAGAATTATGTATGATATCCTATCACTAACAAACTTAGGGCCGGTTGTACCAACTCAGTATAAGTTCTGAATACATGCTATCTCAAGTATTCAGCCAAAATTGCGTTGTACCACGACAGTATTGCACCTTAGCCGGAGCATAAACTCGGTAGACTTTCTACGGTCATTCGAAGCCGATTATTGTGAAATACTCGAGTTAACTTTCCAAAATGGCAGCCAGAAACATGTCTAGAAATTTATTTCTGGATTCTGATAGTGACGACGAAGTATTATACGATATGTTTTCTAAAGACCCGGAAACTCAGACAAATCAGGGGAAGACCGGATCATATTGAAAATTACAATGATGAAGAATTTTTCGTCCGCTTTCGCCTTGATCTCATCAGACATCGATTAGAACATAAAAACGAAAAGGTAAGATCTTAACATTTTTCGTTTGTATTTTATTATTTCCACAATCATTGTTTAATATTTGTAGGTGATTATTTAAACATTTTTATTTAAAAAGGTATGAGCATGAATTAGCATTAATACTCGTACTTGAACCTGTAGCTTCATTAGATAATACTGTATAATACAATGCATTTTATAATAGGGGTAAGGAGTTTAAAAAATAATCTTCTATGAAAGTGTGCTTTTCAAAGTATAATTGCTTTTATTTTACACACTATAATTTAACAAAACATTGAAGTGCAAATTTTGAGGTTATATTATAATGCCATTAAATTAAAATCTTAATTACAACGTTGGTTATGCCATTGACTTTAAATAAAAAATGTGTATTATGTCGTGTGCCATAACCTTTTTTCTAAACTATCATAAAATTGATAAATGTGTATTATTATTATTATTATATTATTATTATTATTATTATTATTATTAATCAGGATATTATCAGTAACATAACCATAATTTTTTCAACATTCTACAGAAAAAATCTCAAGGAGACCAGTTCATCTTGAAGAAGGTATGGAAGATTGTTTCGTCTGGTTTTCGCTTTTGAAACGAAGCAATTACGTTCAATGTGGATCTGATCATACATCGATTACAACAGAAAGGTAAAATATTTTATATTTAGTAAAAAAATTAATAAAAAATAGTCTTCTATCCAAGTGTAATTTCTTAGGCTATATGTTACATACCCACAAAAATGTAACAAAAGAACATTGAAGTGTTAAATTTTGAGATTATATTACAGTGCCATAACCTTAAAACTTAAGTTACAGTAGTGATTATGGTATGAATGTTCAATATGCAAGGTTGATTATGTTGTACTACCATGGACCTCTAAACTTATACTTAATTTCCAATTTTTCAAGCTGTTATTACATTGACACATTATTATTAAAATGCACTGGCTATTGTATGCCAAGAGACCACGTATACTTATTTTGGCTCAAGTTTCCATTAAGTGCAGTGAGAATTTTTCCTAAGCCCGAGACAGACACAACGCGCATGCGCCAACAAGGTTTTATTTTCAAATTATTTCCCACCATTTACAACAAATTTTACATTTTTTCTAACGATTACTTGAACACATTTTTCTATGATATTTAACTATATACGTAACATGAAGACGTGGCAACCATATTGATTTTAAGGAATATTCTATGCAACAACAGTGCAGCCAACATAGGTTATGTACTTCAGAATTTGAGAACTTACTATTTATTTTTGGGTGTTGCATTCTTTCACAGGTTAGAGTGCTTAAATTATGTTAGGTTAGCTTTTAGGTTGGTCTTTAATAAGTTAGAGTACTTAAATTGCATTACGTTAGCTTTTAGGTTTGTTAAATAGCATGTATAATGTTGGCTGCATCGCGATATTCCATAGAGTAAACTGCTTCGCGTTTGTCGTGCATGCGTGTGGTGTCTGCCTGGGACTTACGTACTCCTTCTGTCTTTACTAACTTTTGTACTTTTTAAAACATTTTCGCTTCCGACTTCACTCTGCTAATTAACTTCAAATTTGAATTCAAAATTTAAACTGGTGCTACTGTATTTTACAGGAACCAGGGGTTCTACCTATTAAGGAGGATCAAAATGGATTGCTCAACCGCCAACACTTAAGTGATGGCCACACAGCTTTCCATCTATCTAACATTTTGGCAACAATACTTATAACATTTTTTTTACAATTATTAAATATTTATCTCCATACCACAATTATTTCTTTGAAGTATGCAAAATCACTGTGCACATGTGTGAACGCTAGAAGAACTTATACTAGATGGTGAAGATATCTGTGAAAATTGGAATGACCAACATTCAAAAGTATATTCTCAGAAAAAGATGTTCACTCAGTTCATTTTGTTAGGTTCTGATGGGAACAGGTTAGTGTATATCAGATTAGTATATGCTTCATTAAATAATATGCAAATAATTTATTTTAAGTTAGGAAGGAGAAAGTTGGGTGTATATCCATTTCTAACAAATGTTTGGGGATGTATTGAAGTTTGGTCGCAGCTACATTCTTCCATCTAGTGTCAATTCTTTAAATTTTCTGTAGAACTTCTTTGTGATTCCATCTAGTGACAACTCTATAAACTTATGCCTCATGCACATGTTTCAATGTAGGACACCAAAAATTAAGGGAAGGTAAACTAAAGTTTTTCCCGGCTCAACTGCACTTCTACAAGCACCTTGATTTTCAGTTATATTGTAAACTATAGCTCTTCCTTTATATTTACTAACATTACTTAATATTTTATAAACTTTTTCAAACAATTTTTATAACATTATTAGACAATTTTGAAGTATATATTTAAATATACAAATCACAATATTATGATACTGTTATTCAATATTGTAATGCTGCTTATTTCTCCACAGAGTATATTAACCTAGTCTCTAATTTTTCTATTGCTGCTGTTTGGGTTATCGCTGGTTGGATCAATATAAGGGAGTGATAAGTGAGTGTACACCCATTTTAAATAAACGTTTGGTAATTTTAATATTATTAATATATTTTTTAAACATAGATTTGGAGATTTATTGTCAAATATTGGTCATTTAAATTTCATTGCGACGGATAGTAACCGAGGATGATAATCGATATGTAGTTTGATTGTGGGGTTATCGCTGGCTCTATAAACTCTGGCGCATGCGCACTGTTGTTCTATAAGGAACTTTGAAAAATATTTTCACGCTAGTTTAAGTGCAGTTTTTTTTCCATTTTTCCTACATAACAGTTGTGTGGATGCTCAAAGCTTATGAACTTACTCGATAGATGACGAGTATCTGTGCTATTGGAATAATCAATCTTCACAATAAAGTTCCCCCAAGCATGCTTTAAAAAAGGATAATTTTTATTTGATATCTAATTTGGTGTACAATAACTTTTCCTTCTTAACCAAACAAAATAAAATAGTAGTTCATATTGTGAAAGATGGTCATACAATAGCACAGTTAGTCTTGCCATATATTGACAAAACCTTTTGCATGCAACATATGCACTACAGCTCTGTAGAACTTCAGAAGAATGAGTGGAGATTTTATATACATAGATAAATATATAAAAATATAAAAAAAATGTTTTAAGAATCGTTACAAAATGTTAAAACAAGTAGGAAATGTTAGTAGAAATGGAAAAAAAGTAAATAGTGTAAGCAGTGTCATATAATGTTGTATGGGTATAAGCATAGTGGGTCAGAATAGCAGT